>CANXYI011672427.1:0-10058 GCA_948208565.1 Hura crepitans
AGAGCTGAACTCTGAAAGAATTTAATCAGAAAAGGTTACCCACTTCATTTGGTTTCATATCATCTTTCCTCTCCTATTGGTCGAGCCATTTCATTATGTCTCCATAGAGCAGAAGGTTATCCTTTCTTTCTATTAAAGTCATGAGTTTGTTCTAGTCGATCCTAAAGGCTAAAGGGAGGACCTTGCTGCTTACTTCAATTGAAAGACTTGCTGCAGTTGATGCATCATCTAAATGATTAATTTGTGGAGGTTAGATTGATTATGCCATGAACAGACTGCTTGTTAAGAAGAGATAGAGATAAGGCTTTCTTAACTTATTTGTTGCAATAATGTGACTAAGGTTAGGGGGTCAAGGATAGGTGTTTGTTGATCTAATAGAGTATTTGGGTTATGATTAGTGGAGTTAATGGGCTTGAGTTTGCTAGGTTTGGTTGTGGATTTAATTTTAGTAGTGACAAAATAGGTGTAAGTTGGGTAAAAAATCTTGGAATAGCTTGCTCACCAATGAACTTGAATGGAAATATTTGCTTGTTAAAAGAAACATGACATGAGAAGTATATTTTTTTTCTACTAGAAACGTCTAGGCATTTATATCCTTTATGTAGAATGCTATATCCTAGAAATACACATTGAGTTTATCGCAGCTCTAATTTGGACTTTGTGTATGTTTTCAACCATAGATAACAAGTACAACCAAAAATGTGCAAAAAATTATAATTAAGTTTGAGATTAAAAATAACTTCAAAAGGAAACATATTTTGTAGGTTGGGAGTAGTAACCTATTGATGACACATACAATTGTGGCAAAGGCATGGTCCTAATATTTATAGGGTATCTAGGCATGGTATAAAAAGGCTTGACTAGTCTCAATTATATGTTTGTGTTTTCGCTTGGCACAACCATTTTGCTCTAGGGTGTGCGGATAAAAGCTTCGGTGTATAATGGGGTTTTGGGCTAAGTAAGATTGTAAGGCTTGAAATTCTCCACCCCAATATGCTTAAAATTGTTTAATAAGTCTGTTAAAAAAATTTTCAACTATTGCAAGAAATTTAAGAAAATAATTAAAAATTTTAGACTTACATTTTAAAAAGTAGATCCAAGCATATTTCGTGCAGTGACAAAAAAAAAAGATAATTAATAGATGCAACCATTAATACTTAGAATAGGTAAGGCCCCTATAAATTGGAACAAATTAATTTTAATGGTGCATGAGCCACAGTTATAAAGTCAACAAAAGGTAATTTATAAGACTTACTCATCAAATAAGAATCACAATTAGAAATAGTAGATTTGTTTGTAACAGATAGATTGTTATTGTTCAAAATATTATTGATAGTTTGAAAATTAGCATGTGCTAAACTAGCATGCCAAATTGCTAAGCTAATAGAATGAACTTGTGATGAAATAAAGGAACTTGGTGTTAGCTGAAGACAATAAAACCATCATTAGTAGAGCCTCTATGAAGTGTCTTGCCCATTTAGATATCCTTTATAAATAATCGTAAAAAAATTCTAGAGACATTGTTAGTAGCAAAAAAGATTCATAAACTGACAATAAGTTTGATGTAACAGTTGGAACAAGTAAAATATTATCTAACAAAAAAGAATGAGAATTGATATCAATATTTATGTATCCAACATGAGATATTAGTAAAGTTTTACCCTTTATGAGGTGAACTTCTTCGATGCCATTGTATTCAAAATGGCGAGTAATGTTTTCCACTTTCAAAGTCAAATGGTGAGTGGCTTTCGTGTCAATTACTTATAGTTTAATAGGTCTAGTCTATTTAGAGGAATAATTATTGGCTGGCTTAAATTGTGATGTATAGCTCGAGCTGGGATATTTTGGTACTGTGTTACCAGAGCCCCCATAAGTAAAGCAAATTGGGAGTTGTCATTGACTTCAAGTGGCTGGAACTAAACAGAGCAACGTCCCTTGCGGTGCTGAGATGTGATTTTACCACCACATCTTCCTCATTGTTAGCCAATTCAGGAGATAATCCATGCATAATTGCATTAACAATATATTTTTCTTTAATTTCACTACCAAAGGCTAGCAATTGATCATAAATATTTTTGGCCTTTGTCATATAAGTGGTTATGTAATATGTGCCTTTTTCAAGATGTTGAGAAAATTTAAGGGAGCGAACATGTGTCTTTCAACTAGATACATAAGTGGTGGCAAGGCATTGCCAAGCTTGCCAACTAGTAGTCTCACCGATAACTTGGGAAACAACATATTTCAATAATGAGCTAATGATTTAACTTAAGAAAAATTGGTCTTTAATGTACAACTCTGAATATGCTAGATCAAATGCTGCATTAACAGAGATTGGAGGCAGTAGATTTGCCATCAACATGATAAATATATTGCTTGTTGCTTAAAATTGGTTAGAGCTATGTTTTCCATAAAAGATAGTTTGTGGAGTTTAGTTTTATGGGTAGTTGATAGGGATGCTTTGCAATATGACATTAATTGCTTACTACTTAAAATTGTTTGGAGCTATGTTTTCCATTAAAGATAGTTTGTGGAGTTTAGTTTTATGGGTAATTGATTGTGCATGCTTTGCAATATGATAGGCAAAATTGAATTAAAAATTATTTAGATTTTCCATAAACATAGGAAGGAAAAGAAATGACAAAAGATTGGGCATTTAAACCTCTTAATGTGCTCTGATACCATATAAAATCTTAATTTTAGCTAAAGAATCTATTTGGGTTTTGATTCACACTTTACAACATAGAGAGTACAAGATGTATAGAAGTGTTGCCAAAAATAAAGGAAATAGTTAAGGTTTACAAATATATTTGAATACAAAGAAAAATAGGATAAGACAACTAATATTTGATTAGTTAAGATAATAGCTCAATGGAGTGGATCGATTCCTTAGCAATTGTTTCATTTTAACTTCTATTTTTTTATTCTTTCTCTTTCCTACCTTTATCTATCATGTCTCATGTGTCAGCTCTTTATTTTTTAAAAAGTCCAATTGTTTCATTTTGGCTTCTATATTTTATTTTGACTTTCTCTCTCCTGACTTCGTATGTCACATGCTACATGTTATTATAGGTTTTTTTTAAGTGCAAATTTGTTGTGGAATATTCCTACTATGGATGACTACAAAATATTTTCTATATTAATTATTTCCTTTATAATAATTTTTCTACTCAAGTTTACTTCTTTCTTAAGTAATTATACCCCTATATATACATATTATGAGTGGTTCATAAGATATAATAATAATAAGATAATACAAATTTATCATTTCCGTTTATTATTTTCTTATCTTGATTTATTTATTTATAGTACTTTATCAATAAGATCAAATCTCTTCAAGAATTTTTAAAGGTTGGTCATTTACTATAACCTAGCTTGAAAGAATAAAAGAATTAAACGGTAAGCAAAACCTAACTTATAGAATTTTTTATTGACACCTAAAAGTAGTATATGTTATTGCAATTTAATTCTTATTATATTTACATATTAATATATAGAATAAAAATGCAAGGTATACATATTACAATTTGACATGGTTTATAGATATATTATGTCAAAAATATGCAAAATTATTTGTGATGTGTATCCTTATTAATATTGTGAAAATTTATTTTAAGGCTCCAGAAGAGCTTTGCTATAAATGATATCACCTTAAGACTAAAATAAGATGTATTGAATATTTTATACGACAATTTCTATCAAATAAGTAATATAATCTTAAAGATTATTTAAATTTATTAATATATTTATAAACCTGAAGTTTACTAAATAATACTAATATTAGTAAAACCTAAAGTTTCTGAATGATACAAATATTAGTAAACTCAAAGTTTACTAATTGATACTAATATTAGTTTACTTATTGGTACAAATATTAGTAAATCCGAAGTTTCTAAATTGGTACAATATTAGTATAATGAAAAATATATTATCATAAACTTGAAGTTTATTAATTGAAATTGTTTATATGACATCAACCGATTTAACCATCTTGAGACAGTTATAATGCATAAATTATTAAGAATTCACATGATGTATATTTATTAAAGAACTAAAAGATTTTTTAATATAAGAAATTCTCGTGATGTTATTAGTTCTCTAAAATATTGAGTATTAAATCACTAGCTAATAAAAGGAACCAAATTCTCAAATATATCAACTTAATAAGTGTGGGCCCATTATTCACTATGTAAACCATTTTAAATTTTACATGATTCAATATATGTATAAAAAATGGCCACGTGAGTATTTGTTATGAAATCACAATCAGTAGTTTGTGAGATTATTCAATTAACTACATAGTTTTCAAATTATGTATTGAAGATAGTTTTTCTTGATAATACTACTAATATTATGTTATAGGCTTTAAATGATTGTTGCATATTAATGGAGGTTAAAAAGCCAGTTAACATGTTTATACTTAAAACTCTAGCAAAATTATTAAATGCTTTCAATTATTTGCTAGATAGTTTTATGAGAACAAACTCCTATTTTCATATGGGATAATGCATTACCCCATTAAAGATAATATATTCTCTTTCATTATAATTGATAAACGTTTAAAATTTTAATTTTGATTGAAAATTTTACAAACATCAGAGAAAGAGATAATTAGTTAAAAATAGAATAATAAATGCACTATCATGAACTAAAAGTTCAAAAAAGTTTCATATTATAAACCATAAGTTCTAAGAATTATTGATTATGATGCAAAATGTATTTATGATTTATAACGACATACTAGATCTCATGTATAGTAGCTGCAAAATGCTCTAATTTAAAGAGATGTCCCGATAGGACAATATGTTATGCAAGAAAAATTAATCAGTTCCAAAAAAATAAATTCTTAAAAAAAGAAAGGACAAAAGTTAAAATGGTCATATTATGGAGGCATGTACTCTTAAAAAGACCTAAGACATAACTAAATCTTAAAACCCTTCAAGTGGTTTAGGCACCTAAAATGAAAAGATTTCAATATGTTATGTCTTTGAAAGAAATCGAAAAATATAATTACCAATAATAGACCTACATATGATGTTGATATTGATATTTTTAATAAAATGAGGTTCTTAAAACTAAATCTATTAAAAATATAGAGAAAATTGACCAAAACATGCTATTCAAATAAAATAACAGTTAATTCTAGAATATGAATATTTTGGACTTATAGTCCAAATACTCATAGTGAAATACCTATTAGAGTATATATTAATTTTATAGACTATTTATATGACTCACTTGATAGTGAATTTTATATAAAAATTCTCAAAAGATTTATAATGCCTAAAGCATATAAATATTCTTGAAACTTTGTTTAATACAAATTTCTTATTGTATAAGTTGTATGATATCATAATTTTTTATTTAAATATTATTGAAAATCTTGGAGAGTTAAAAGTCATTTATTATTTAGTGAAAGATTTTAAAATGACAGATTTTGAAAATCAAAATTTATCTCACCTTGCAAATCAAGTACTAATCAATTGTTTGAATTTTTTACAACTAAGTGAATATGTATTGAATAATTTAGTGGTTTCTAAGGTATTTTACCTCATAAAATTCTTGGTCCTGAAGTACCATATTTTATTTCTATTAACACCATTTTATATATTATGAAGTTATCATGTTACATGGATACTTTTAGTTCTCTATTAATAATTTATGCTTTACGTGGACAATATGTTCAACTTCTTTTTAGTGCATTTTATAGTAATGCCTTAGAAACAATTAAATGATTCAATACATTTGCTTTTAATCATTATTATTTGATAAATATGTTATATACATTATTATTAAGTCTATTTTATTGAATTTATTATTCCTTAAAGTGAATGTAATAATACACAACTATAGCCATATAAATGATATTTTTGAGAAATTATTAATTATTAATAATTCAATTTTAATAATAATCTTACTACCAGAAGTGGAAAATGATAATAGTTTCACCACTAGAAATAAAAGAGGACAAAATTGGTGAAAAAAACTATTTAAAAATTATATGGTTAAGTAACTGCAATATGCATGACCATATTGATTAAGTTTTTACGAGATCCGTGATGCCCTTCATCTCGATATCTTAAGACACCATATGAGGGAATGCCACATTATATGCCCAAGGCAATGGTCAAGCTCTACATGCTCATTTATTTAGCATGTTTTTATACATTCTCATTCATATATATCTACTCTTGCATTCATTTATAATCACATGCATTCTCATCCATGAAAATGATTAAAATTGATATTCAAACCCATATATATGATAAAATAATATAAAAACACATTGGCTTACCAAACTAAGCCGAAATAGAAAAACTAATAAAATTATTTACAGTTGCATTCAATGCTCAAAATACAGTCCTTTACATTCATTGCTAATGGACCAATAAACAAATGGACATGTAAAATAATTATAAACCATAGATATGCAAAAGGTAGAATAATGCATAATGCTTTTGAAGCTATTGCGAATTCCACTTACTGATTGCTTCTCTTATCGATGCATACTTCTCAACCTATGCATGGAATACCAACACACTAAGCATAATTGCTTAGTGGTGCAAAATCAATCTTTAATAACCATAGACAAATCACACGTTATTCACAACCTTCATCCAAAGCACTGGTGCTTTCATGTATCATATACAAACTTACCAAATCATTGTTCTTTGTAATGTACATACAGAACATCTTATGTTTTAGGCATTTCATTAGCATTATACAGGCAAGTAATTAGACATAAAAATTTCTCAACACATTTAATCAGAATCCCTCAGTCAAATTCATAGTAAAAGATTATCGTTATCATTGTCATGCTAACTCACAATGCATACCTTTACTTACCCCTTCAGTCATTGTCATATGGGCATCATAATAATTTTACATGCAATTCATGTCAATGTATTCAACACAATATGCAATATATCATGATGTTCATTATCTTTTTCTCATACTTTAATTTAATCATTATAATTATCAATCATAATCAGTTACAAGGCTCAATGTCTTTCATGATATTGAGTTTTTGAAATGCTCATTAGAGCTGATAGTTGGACAGTACCCAGTAGGGTTTACGTGTTTGTACATGCATATGAATATAATCAATAGGTTTAGCTCAATAATTGTATATTGCTCGTAAAGCTTACACAATTGTACAATGCTTGTAGAGGTTATGCAGATGTACCCATAATAGTAGTATCGGTGATGCAGTAGTGTTATAAAGGCTTTATTAGCTTACTAACTTATCCCAATGTTATCATTAGTCTAGGTATACATGAGCATTTCAATATATCTCTATATCAGTATATCAATTATAATAATTCTTACTTTATCAGTCATATGATTTCAATGTCATACTAATAACACAGTAACAATAGCATCATAACTCGATATCTTATGCCATAAAATCAGTTATAGTTGCAATTTGACATCAAGTGTCCAAATGATATACATTAGTGTATCACAAAGCTTAAGTATTTATACTATCATGCTCATGTAAGATGTTCTTAATAATTCATATTAATAACTAAACTAAGTGCCACATACTTGACATAAAATATGCATTCAATAACTCATATGTTCATAATATTAAACTCATTACTTCAACTCCATCATACCATGATTACATCATTCATGTGGCATCAGATAGAATACACATTTCTCAACAGTGAAAATTTATCAACTCATATTATTCTTGTCAAGGTAATAATCACATTCTCATATAATCAAAATATTTATCATATCATCTCATGTATTTTCATATATTCATGCCCACTTGTATATATATAACATTGTTTATCACATGGCATAGCCTTTCTATGCAAAAGTATTCTCATAGGTCATAATAATTCAATAATTTAAAACATAGTCTCAAAATGTAATTATGTACCTCATCAAATTCAACATGTGCTTTATCAAGTCATCTCACATGCTTATAGCTCCATGTTAAGCAATATATAAATATATCATCATATTTCATGTAATCTCATCACATCGCACATCATATACCTCAAAAGTAAAAATAAGTATTTCACTTTGTTGAAAATTAATAGATATATCTCAACATAAAATATGCATTTTAATTGCTAAAGTTGGTTTAACATAATAAAGAAAACATTGTTCATAATTTCTTAATAACTCTTAAGAAATTCATAGTATTTAATTTAATATTTTTTTCTTATAAGTCATCAATGATTTTAAGCAAAAACTTATATAAATTGTTCAGAAAAATTTATAGAATTTTATGAAAAATTTATGTAAATTATACCCTAAAAAAATATGAGAGATCAAGTGATTATTATTGTGCAAAAATCCCATTTTGAAATCATTTTGTTTAACAAACAAGTGGCTAATAAGGTATTGGAATAGAGACACATTTAATATCAAGTTAACATCCTATTAATTCAAGTTCCATGTGTATGTTAACTCATGCCCATCAACATAGACATCAAGATAGCAATGCATATTCCAATTATTGAAGTCAAGATAATTTAAAAGAGAAATCATTTCCCATTATTTCATAACCATTTTATAACATTTTGCTTAATTTCCATAGTGACAAATCATCACCAATTTAATCAAAATCTCATACTAAACTCTTGCAAAATTCATAAAATATTTATGTGAACAATCATGTGAATTGTTTTAAAAAGATGAGAAAATTGTGGGCTAAAATCATATCAAAATTCTATTCCAAAACCATCTCAATTCGTAAAACAATAACATTTATTTTGCTGATTTTAAGGGGTCACGGCCATGAGGACCTAATTTTCTATAATAGTGTTCTTTACGTTCGAGGGGGTCATGTCATGAGGCTTTCAGACCTGATGAACAATTAGCGATTTTTCACTTAATTTTGGCAACAAAAACCCATAATTTTCAATCCAAATCATGCCAAAAGTTCATTTAAATTGTTTTTACACTAGTCACATGAATTATGCTTCAATTATTCATAATCAATTGCATCAAATTCAATCAAAACACATCAAAATTGGCCCCAAATCATAGTTTTCTGCATATTTACCTATGACTACCAATTCATGCATTAAAACAAAAGGGAAATTCAAAATTGATTTTGCATATTCTGTTTCTAATCAATTGAGAGTGGGTTAAACTTGATTATCCTTCAATAATTGCCTTCCCCATTGCAATTCTTCTTACCTCTCATCTCTTTTTTTCTTAGATGCAAGCAAAAATCACCACCAAGAACACTTTAATCAAGGGATTTTATGCAGGTAATGCGCTCTTTATACTTAATTTGGTGATTAAGTGCTTATGCTTTAGTTGGGTGAGAGTCATGGATGTTTTTAGATTGTCTATAATGTAAGAAATGATAGAAAAAGATAAATATTCTTTTCTTTTTTTCCTTTGCTGCAGATTTTCTCATTATATATATATATATGCCTTGGATGGATGGCTGGTATAAACTCCTTAACATTCATCCAATGGCTCTCATGCTCACTTAAGCAAAATTTCTCCTTAGTCCTACTTTTATTTTTTTATCAATTCTTATGTTGAAATTTCTCTTTTAATCTCCTTAAATTTTTATTTCCACCCTTTTTCTTTATTTTCTTCTCACTTTACCATTTTTATTTACTTATATTTTATTCATGCCAAAATTACAGTGTCACCATCAAAAGTGAAAAATGATAATAGTCTTACCACTAGAAGTGAAAGAGAATAATATCAGTGAAAAGAAACTATTTAAAAATTATATGGTTAAGTACATGCAATAAGCATGACCACATTGATTAAGTTTTTACGAGATCTCCATCTAAAAAAATGAAAAAAATATAGAGATGAAATTGCACATGCATGTGAGGCAGTTTTACAAAATAAGCCTTAGTTATTGATTCTTTGATCAATGCATTAATGATTATAATTAATGTTTTAAAAATATATCAAAAAGATATATATTTAAAATATTCAAAAGATATATGATTTACATTTTCAAATGATATGTGACTTATTTTTTTTAAAAATAATTCTGACAATTTTTGTATAAGAATTATATATATATATATATATATATATATATATATATATATATATATATATAT
>CANXYI011672456.1:0-13414 GCA_948208565.1 Hura crepitans
CGGCGACCACCGAGATCTACACTCCGGATTACACTCTTTCCCTACACGACGCTCTTCCGATCTTATACTGAAATATCAGTCATATAGTCATGTTAAAACATGTATTTTATTATTTTCCAACATCGCCATTACTTCATTTATTGTTTGTTCAGTTTAATTTTACTAGCCTGTCTAGCTAGACGACACTGACATACACTAGACCTCAAGGGCAATAAAATACTGTGCAGTAATCCACATACTAGACCCTGACTACTGCACTAGCCTATTCAAGTCATAGCACCACAAGTGCAAATAACAAGATGTGGTATGTCTAACAGACTAGTATAGTGGCCCTCTGGGACCTTGGCCACTGTATTAACCCTATTTAAAGATTAAGGATGTCATAGACTATTCTACCTAGCAGACGAGTCTATTTAACTGACAAGTGCAGTGGCCCTCTAGGACCTACAATGCTGCACCAACAAAAATCAAGTGAATGAAGGATGTCACAAACTGGTCTACCTAGCAGACTTATTTGTTTAATTGACTAGTGCAGTGGCCCTTCGAGGCCTACATTACTACATCGGTGAAATGAGGTCAATGGCATTAAGTGTGAAAAGGCACATGAGTGTCTATCTAATAGACTAGTAAAGTGGCCCAAAATGGACCTAGGCCACTATACTAGCCTTGCTTGAAAATAAGACAATATAGCAGTTATTGAAATCCCTAAGTTGATCGGTCAACCTATTTAGTGGATGTCTAACTAATGGGCCATGTAGCTCAATTTATGTTCATTTCTTCACAAATTAACTTCTTATAATATTTAGGAGTGAAAGCAGTAATTTATGAATTTTATTTTACAAATCAATTTTAACCCCATTTGGTATGGCCATAATCAAGCTGTACTAGGTAAATTTCTAACATTTATTTTTAGTTCTATAGATGCCAATATTTAAGGTATATTATGTTTCATTTTACCACATAACTATTTCTTAAGTAATTGCCATTTACTATCCAGTTCAATTTTATCCCAGTTTGGTATGGCCATAATCAGGCTGTATTGGGTAAATTTCTAACATTTATTTTTATTTCCATAGATGCCAATATTTAAGGTATATTATGTTTCATTTTACCACATAATTATTTAACAAGTAATTGCAATTTACTATCTATTGGCATTTTTGATTCAAATAAAAGTCAAACTTAACAATTATAGGTTATTTCATCAAAGTTTCAATAACCAATTCTTGGTATATTTTATAACATATTTTAGTGCAATTTTCATCATTATTTTCATATGGTTCATAAGCCCTAAGCCATATAGTCACTAAGCCATCTACAAGGCAAAACATAGCCATAATTGCCATTATGTTTAATCACAAGTCATAACCCTTAAGGCACATTTCTAGGTCCAATACCATATCTCATTACATACTCATGTAAGGTTGTATTTTAAGCTACTTTAGTCAAGTTCTTATCCAAGTACTAACCAATTATCAAGGTCTATTATTATACATCAATATGTATACCATGTGATTCCATGTTCATGTTCAAATAATACTTAGTCATTTAGGCCATTTTATACCCATTAACTCACACTTTAAAGCTTATGTCACTTCTGTATAGCTTACCTATGGATATCTCACATTTAAGTTAACATAACCATTGGGCATGGCTAGATTTTTGCATACATCATTCATTTATTCAATGTTAATCATACACTCAAACTTTAATTCACAATCTAAATGTATTCATACATGCACACATGGACTTTCATGCCAATTTAGTTATCTTTACATCATATATATCTCAGCCAAAGTCTAATTCACTTTCATACACATATTAATCAAGCCACTTATATGCCAATTCATCGTTACACATATAGTATAGGCTTAATACACTTATTAATCACACTTTAATCAAAGGAGTGTATTGCTAAGTCACTTGTTAAACTAACAATCATACATATACACTCACAAACATTCATCAAAACTTTAACATCTTATTTTCTCACTTAATCAAGCATTGCACACACTCATACCACTAACTAGTACTCTCAAGTACACTTGTTTCTTGTACCTCCCATAGAAATTTCCAAGCCACACATAGATATAAATCAATCATATCTCAATACTAAAAACATTGCAATTGACTCTAACACTCTAAACATGCCATCATGTAACCTTAAACCTCTCGACCGCATACTAAATTCTTATCTAACATACATGGTTCCAATATTCAAGCTCATTTAGACAACCATTCAACACCTTAATAGCCTAATCTAAAGCCTTTTTCCAACCAAATTTCAAGGTGACATGAGGCAAATGGTCAAGTTCACTTACCTTACCAATGACAAACACTCCAAGCCTTCAAACCTCAATTCCATCCTTCCACGGTAGTTTTTGTCTAACTTTTTCAAGTAATTTGCTCATCAATTTCTATAAAAAACCATTCAAACACATCCTATTAGATCTTAAGCATCCTAAACAACTATTTATAGCGAAGAACAATGAAGAAAATCTAAGAAAAAGCCATGGAAGCTCACCTTATACACTTATTGGAGTGCTTTTGACCCTTACACAATTAATGGATTTTAATTAATTCATGAGAACTCCTTTTCTATTGATTCTTTTTATAGAATTACCCTAACACATAAGAATGATTTTTGGTGAAATTGTTTTTTGATAACAGGTTGAGAAAGGTGATAAAAATGGGGAAATCCTTTGAAGCTGGCGTCAGTAACAAATAAAGAAGAAAATCTTCTTCTTTTATGAGTGGATTTTTCCACTTGTCACCATGTTTTGCCATGTGTCCTAGCCCTTAGCCCAGCTAGCTTAGTATAGGTAGGTCTCGTGACCTCTCGAAGTGTCCTAAAACAGCTCAATTTTTTATACAACTTTGGGAAATTTTTAAAAATCATAGAGACCTTAAAAATTATAATATTTGTTTTAACATTCCTATTTTTATCCCTTTTACATGCTCATAAATTTTTGTGGAAAAATTCCATCGATAGGGCAGTTTTTCAGGCTACCTCAATTTTGGTGCCAACCTCAAAATTTACAAGAATTTGCAAAAGACCTTAGAATTAAAAAATTCTTTCACCAATGGACTCAGTGGGATTTTTGAGTTTCATGATAGCATATTTTTCTATCCATCTAGGCACATCTAAGGTCATTCTCAGCTTGACTTAGTTTTATTACACAAATCAGTAGCTTATAGCCTGAAATGAATTATTGGTTCTACTAAATTTTTAAATTTTGCCTTTTTCATCATTTTAAAACCCCTCAAACTTTCACAACCAATGTCGCTCCCTTGACTCTCATACAAGTGACTCAGCACCTCGAGCACACTTCTCGAACCTCGTGGCACTATTCATAGAGCCTCAATACACGGGCATTATAGAGCTTTCTTAACATATATAATCCTAAACAAACTTAACATCTTTTTCTTAACAAGTGAGTCATAGGTGCTCCAATTAAATAAAATCCTTTGATGAACCATCTGTAGTAACCTACCAAATTGAGGAAACTTTTTATCTCTATCATGTTCCTAGGCCGCTTGTAATCCATAGCAGCTTTTTTCTTTTTAGGATCCATTCGAATACCTTTGACAAAAGCTATGTGTGCTAGGAAAGACATTTTACTTAGCTAAAAATCACATTTGTTGAGTTTGGCATAGAGCTTTTCTTTTCTCAACATTTGAAAAACTATTCTCAAGTGCTACCCAATTACTCTTTGAGTAAACTAAATTATCATTGATGAAGATTACTACAAATAGATCTAAGAAGTGTCAAAAGACACGGTTTATCAAGTCTATAAAAGCTATGGCAGCATTGGTAAGCCCAAATGGCATTAGAAAAACTCATAGTGGCCATAATGCATTCTGAAAGTATTCTTGGCCACATCTACCTCTTTAACCCTTAACTAATAATAACCTGATCTAGGATTAATCTTGGAAAACTACTTAACTCCTCTAAGCTAATCAAATAAATCATCAATCCTTAGTAGAGGACATTTGATCTTGATGGTCACTTTATTCAGCTATATGTAATGCACATATAATAAAAGAGAACCATCCTTCTTCTTAACAAACAAAATAAGTGCTCCTTAAGGTGATACAATCGGCAATATGAAACCCTTTCCCACTAACTCTTGTAATTAGATCTTTAACTCTTTTATCTCTATAAGAGCCATTCTATGTAGAACTATCGATATCAGTGTAGTGCTTGGTAAAACCTCTATACTAAACTTGAGTTCCTATTTAGGTGGTAATCTGAGTAACGCCTTAAGAAAAACATCTATATATTTGGACATTACTAGTATAGAATTAGCATTAGTTTCTCCCTTGCTATTATCATACATATGTGACAAGAAAGCTTGACAGCCCTTTCTCAACATCCATCCACCTGTAATAGCTGATATAATATTAGAAAAAATTTGTTCTCCCACCAAAAGATTTGATATCTATCCCATTATTAGCCTTATGAGATATCTACTTTTATCTATAATACATAATTGCTTGATTCATTGACAACTAATCCATGCCAAAGATCAAGTCAAACTCTTAGAAAGGTGACTCAATGAGATTAGCTAGAAACTCGTGTCCTTGTACTATTAAGGGATACCATTTGTAAACTATATTTACTAACACATGTTGACCTATTTGATTACTATCCATAATCTCTTTGTCAAGAAGTTTTGAAGCTAACCCCTAATCTTATGCTCATGTAGTGCATATATAATAGTGTGTATACCCTTCATCAATCAAAGCTAAAGTAGGAGAGTTAAAGAGAATGAATGTACCAATAATGATGTTCAAAGAGTTTGTCTCCTCTCTAGGTCTTATGACATACTATCTAACTAGTGCTTAAAACTCTACTATACACTTTGTTCTTCCCCTTTATCCCATCGGTCCTTTCTCTGACCTTGGATTGGAGTAGGCATAAATCCTTGTCCAATAAGAGATCTTTTAGGATAATCTCAGTAGAAATAATCTAGTGAACTACACCCAAAGTATACGTTTAGCTTGCTCTTCTAACACTCCCTTTTATGTTTCTTATGGCATGTCTGACACTCAGGTACCAAATTATTCTTAGCTGTATACACTATAGCACTAGCAAATTGTGACTATTGTTTCTTCATTTTACCCTAATCTTGTAACACCCCTTGCCTATTCCCAATGGAACCAAACCAGGAATGCCACTTTCTATTAGTCACCCATCCTAAGATTTCCATAAGCCTCATTCATTTACCACTTATGACAACATCTATTTTGTTTATCAACTCAGGTAGTTTCATTAATATTTCAATTTAACCTTTTGGTACTTACTATTTTAATTTGATAAAAATATATTTTGTACCTATTATCCATTTTACAGAAATTTGGGCAACTTAACAGCTACTTAGGTAACAAACCCTAAAATATACACCAACAAAAACACTTCTAAAATCATATTTAGTTTATTCATTATCTCTTAGACCCTTCTCGTACCCCAATAACATATGTCATCAGATAACAATTTATAATCATCAACACATAGGGCCTTAGGTCCATAGCAATTAGAAAAGATAGATAACTATATCATCCCACTATTTAGTAACACATTAGTCACATAATTTATATACATTAAATATTTACTCCAACTAAACCAAAACCCCATATCTATACATAAGTGCCTTACTATAATATCATAGAAAGTTTAGGAATAATTCCCTAAAAATATGTGTCTGCTACACTGCAAAAGGACATTAAGGATAGACAACTACACTATCAAGGACCTAAGTAATAGATCACTAATACGTTGAGTATATAACCCAGTGGTGAATTTATGCAATAAAAGCATGTCATACATAGATACATGTAACATATAGATTACGGATCATAATTCAACATGCAGAAGCCAATTTATAAAATAATACTAATTTATTCATCTTAATTATTGTTTACATTTTCTGTGTCATGTCATTATTAATTTTCCAGGTTTCCATTCCATGATTATTATCTATATGAAATATCAATAATTCCTCATTGTCGTTAACTATATTATTCATTTTTACTTTTAGGCCAGTACTAGATAGGCAACACTTTAAGGCATTGGATAAAGAGGGAATCTAGGCTGTGTAGTGGTCCACATTTTGGACCTCGGTAGCTGCACCTCCCTAGTCCAATAGCCTTATCTTGAAACCAATATAGCTGTAAATACATAGTGTAGTGGCCTATCTAAAGACCTCCATCGCTGCACTTGCCCTACATAGTGTAGTAGTCCATATCTCGGACCATCGTGGCTACACCCACATAGTAAAATGGCCTATATTGAGACCATGATAGCTAAACATATCATCATAATCATCTAATTAATAGCCCTAAAGGCCTAGTATCTTTAGCAATTACAAATCCCTAGTTGACCGATCAACTTATCTGGTGGGTGTCTAACTATTGGGCTAGCTCTATTATTTATTTATAATTCAGGTATAAGTCATTTTATCCACTTACATTCTTGTTTACATTCTTATGCCCATATCATTACATAGTTATATATCATTTTATGAGAATAGAACTATTCATTTAGTCATTTCCATATATTTCATATGGCATACTTCCTCACAATTCATACCATATCACTTCTTATATTGTCCACATTTCATCCATCATGGGATGTTTCCATAATCATCATAATTCCTTCATTGTATACCAATACTTATATTTATCAAATTTCACATCCCTTTATATACCACACATGCCATTCATTTCTTTCATTATGTATATTATCCATTTACATTACTACTTCCATATTATGCCACAAACCCACATATTAATTACATATCCATTATTAATTAATACCTTACAATCCATGGTATGTACACATTATCTATCACATTTTACATCATTTCACCTATTCACCATGTGCCATAAAAACATACACATAACATGACATACATGACAGACCAATCGGCCATATACTCATCATGCACATACACATGTTTTTCTCATTAAAATGATATATGCATGCATATCATCATTTTACTATTATTCATACATGATGGCATGCTTAATTCAACTAATCATGCATGCACATACACATTCTAACACTTCCATACACATGTTTATATACACACACATGGATTCACATCATAGCATGCATTCATGGCATTAAATTCATATACCTAAGTATAGCTTTACACCTTTCTTCGCTATTTTATTGCCTTGGTACCCTTAGTTCTTTACTATTTTTCTATCACTTGCATATGTAACTTAGAATTTAGGAAATTCATATATGATCCTACAAAGCTCCAAGTTGAAATAATTCTAAGAAAAACTACACCCACAAGCTCATATAAGGTTACTATTCACTAGTTTACTGCCTAAAATGAATTATTGTTTATGGTAAAATTTTAAATTATTTCATTTTACTCATTTTCTAGCCGTTAAAGTTTTATAACTAGTAAATAACTTTTATGGCCTTACAAAGGTATCTCAGCTTCCTAAAAACCCTATTTGAGCCTCTAGGGTACTATTCATTAAACCTCGATTTATGAGCATTACAAATCTTTTTATCCTACCCATTATGACTGATCATGTTTTAGAAGTGGCTACTATGAATAAGACTAACCTTCCTTATGCCTCCTATATTGGTTGAACCCTTGCTATAGGATCTCTTCTTTTGATAAAGCTTTTGTCTCTCCTTTTGAACCTCCTTTACAACATGACAAGCTACTGCTAATGTAAAGAAATCTTTGATTAGCTTCTATCTATACCATGTCCTTGGCATACTTACTCAACATAGCAAAGTCCTTCTCATACATTGTTATAAACCTCTGAACTTGCTTCAAATCCATAAACTTTTGTCTCTTAGTGTGAAGATAGTGCTTAGAGATATATTTCTATTGAAATTGTTCCAAGAAGAATTCTTAGGTCAAATTTACCTCATTGTTTTGTTGTGTCAATCCCTCCCACCATTTAAAAGCCTCTTCTTATAACAGAGAAGTTGCATAGGTAATTTTCTCTTTGAAGGTGAATCCTAACAATTACCTAATATAAGTAGTTCTATCTAACCAATATTCTGCTCTACTTGCATCCATCACACCTTTACCTTTAACATCCTCAGCTCCCATCTTTTAATCCTCTATAAATATGTCTTTTAGAGAGTTTGAGGTGCTAGTTATAACTTAGCTATTAGAGGTTGTGGTGTAACTATTATGGCTAGTCTTAATAGCCACAACATCTCTTATAGGAAAATCGGTGGCATTAGTACTATAGAAGACACTTGCCTTTCATCACTTCTAGAAATAGGTATGGCCCCTTACCTAATAGTTGTTGTAGTATGGCTCTTGACCTCTTCTTCACTATGAGGCATATTTGAACTTGTTGTGGTTGATAGGTAAAAGAGTAGATTGTAAGCCTTGATAAAATACTATTGTATGATGCATGTTTTATGACCTAAGATATTCATATGTAACCCTTAAATACCAAGAAATGCCTAAATTAGAGCTCTGATATCACTAAATATTACACCCTTTACTCGATCCAATTGCTAAACCCAAATAAGAAGCGTATAAACAAATGTGATATCCAAACACATATAACCTTTTTCTTATTAAATAATTAGGTAAATTAAAATCTTTTTAAAACACGTGTTTAATTATTAAACCTTAAAATTTTTATTAAAATAAAATTTCATCTTTGCTTTTAAAACCATTTCGGGAATCTTTAGGCCAAAATTCTAGTAGCATAATGGCTGCACCGAGGCACTATAAAAAAATGAATACTAACCCTATATAAGAAAAGCACTTCTCTAATTTTGAAAACTAAAAACATAGCTTCTATGATCCTCTGATCACTCTAAAACATCTAATATCTCAAGTCTCAATAAAATAGCATAATGGAGGGAAACATATCATACAAACATTTGAAAGAGATTTAAAAACTTGTCTAAAAGTTACAAAACCATATAAAAGTCCAGATTAAGACCAATCCTTTGTCAACTACATATGAGTATCTTAATACAATTACATCACATAACTATATGTATAAAGTAACAAAAATACCATAAGTACTCTTCTCTTTAATTATAGTAGCTATCAAGGCCTTGACTATAATATGGTTCTTTCAAACCTATGCATATAAAAAGCACATGATATGCTAAAAATTATATTAGTAGTGCAACTAAAGTAACTTGCTAATACATTCTCAAACACATATGCAAAACACCAATAGATATACATATATATAAAGAATGAATCATAAAAGCATGCATAAGATTAATGATCATCATTGTTATGTAACATAATATGTGTATATTAGTGTGTGTGATCTCATAAAATCTACCATATATATCAACTCATGTATTAACCAAATACATATAACAAAAGATGTATGAATTATTAAATTCCATTAATTAGATTCTTGTTTAATTTATTTTAGTGTTACTCATATCAAAGAAAACAAAATCATATGGATAGAGGGAATTGATGGCAAGTATGACCTCTAAGAACCTGATGGCTTACCTACCAATGTATATCTAAAGACTGAGCATAACATAGACTTATAGGTCAAACATAACATAAGCTCGTCTACTAAACATATAGCATAAGCCAATCAGCAAAACATGAAAATGATAAAACAGTACCTTAACCACTACTATAACCCTTAGTTGACTAGTCGACCAACTAAGTAGATTGTTTTAATAGTATGGGGCATTATTTAATTTCATTTAGTTTCACCATCTTACTTTAGCTTAATCAACTTATAAAAATCCATTTTATCCATTTTAGTGCCACTATTGTTCTTTAATTCACTATGCTATTATAAAACATGATGATAGTATTACAATCCATGAATAATGTATACAATGGTGTCATATAATGTACATGCATATTACATTTCCATATTACAAGATGTGCACACATACGGCCTTAAACTCATAAACATTTTCCAAATCTTGTAACATGTCTAATAACGTGATCACAAGTCATATTCTTATGACTAGCAATAAAGCCTAATGGCCATAATAATTTTGGCCACACTAGCTCTTAAAAGGGCACTTGCATAACTCATATAGCATATTAAAATACCATGCCAATAACCAAAATACAATTTGAGCATACTATGCCACTCAATTTTAGACCAAGGATAAAAATAAGCATATTTTGCAACATTTCAATACATATATACTTACTACTATCAACTTAATTTAACTCATCTTAAACACTTATAACCTCATTTTCATACATGTGTAAATTCCACTACACTTATCACATAAGTTTGACCATTCGGCCATATGCATGCCTCCCATATCATTATCATTTATTCAACATCCATACACATTCCATAATCAATTAACATCATTTAAATACACATAAAACATAAAACTTTAATATTTTCTCAACATGTACTTAAAGAAATCTTTTATACACCTTGGCCATAATATGTTCAACATCAAAACAATCATTTCTGCATCTTCTTTATGCTATTATGCATCATATACATCACATAAATACTTATCCTTAATCACCACACATGGCAACATAACATTAAATAAGCATAGAGGACCATCTACAATTCTACACTCAATTCATCTTTTTCATCATCATTTAAGCATTATAGCATACTATAGAATTATTTTTAATAGTCACCTTATTTTGTTGCCTGTAATAAATCCACAATCGGATTGACCTATCCTTCTTCATCACAAATAGTACTAGTGCTTCCCATGGTGAAACACTCAGTCTAGTAAAGCCTTTATCCACCAACTCTTGTAAATGTATCATTAGTTCTTTCAATTTTGTAGGTGCCTTGTAATATGAGGGTGATGGAAATATGTGTTGTGCTAGGGCACACTTCAATTTCAAAGCCAATCTCATGCTTTAGTGCTAATCTAGGTAGCTCATCTGGAAAAACTTATGGGAACTCTACTACCACTAGTATCTAGCTAAGGCTTGATTTTGCCTTATTGTTGTTAACTACATAAGCTAAATATGCTTCATACCCTTTTCGAATTAACCACCTCACAATCAATTCTAAAATGACTTTAGGCAATGTATTCCATTACCTAATTACTGCTGCCTTATTCCTATCAGCTATTTTAAGTGTGAGCCTCTTTTATTTACAATCTACCATAGCTCAATGTTTTGATAGCCAATCGATACCAAAGAAAATATTAAACTCACAAAATGGTATCTTAATAAGGTTCACTGAAAATACATGTTTCTAAACCTCTAAAGGGCAGTCTCTATATATTGTGTTAACAATAACATGTTGACATATAGGGTTGCTAACCATAATGTCTATGCTTAAAGGTTCAAGTTCTAAACCCCTATCTCATACCCATGTAGTGCAAATTTAAAAGTGAGTAGATCTTAAACCTATCAATGCTAAAATAGGTAGACCAAATAAAAAGAATGTACCTATAATAACATCAGATCCTTCAGCTTCGTCTCTAGCCCAAATGGCATATTGTTGTATAGGTGCTCGAGTTTTAAATCTCAACCTCTGATTTTTACTATCTTTATCATTCTTGTACTCCTTTTGGCCTCTTTTAGGAATAAGTGAGGAGGCTTGAAATTGAGTGGCATCAGCTTGCTTCTTGGGGCAGTCCCTCTAGTAATAGTCCCAAGACCCATATATAAAGCACTACTTGCACTTGGTTTGCCAACAAACTCCCTAATGTTTTCCACCATAACCCCTGCTTATAGGTGGTGCATTCCTGGCTGTAAACACAAGTGCACTGCTAGCCAACTACTGTGATTTAGGCCTAAACTAAGATCCTTAGCCTATCCTTTATATTTACCCTTACTTCTAGGACTATTGTGGGGCTTCAATGCCCTTCAGTCTTTTGCCTACATATAAGGATGAACTAGCTTGTCGTGGTGTGAAAGGTCTCTTCTTTTGAACTTATAGGTTCATGAATAGTTTGTTGATGCTTAACTAGCCACCTCTTTCACTTTGCCTTAGTGTTGTATGGTCACTTATTTTGGTTCACTACACGAGGGAAAATATCAAGCTCAAATAGTATAACTTTACCTGACATAGAACCCTATTCATGTGGCACTCATAGATTCTATGCCTAGGAACACCTAAACCTACTCTTATACCACATAATGTGACACCCTTAACTAGATCTACCATCAAACCCGAATAAGAGATATTATGTTGCAATCACATTACTTTTTTAAAACCCTTCCTTGATTATATACAATAATTTTTATCATCATATATATGGGTTTGCTTTAACAAGTCAGTTATGGGACATATCTTGACAAAAATTTGATAGCATAGTGGTTGTCCAAGTGAAAAACCAAAAAATTTAAACTTACAAAAGGCACTTCTATAATAATCCTCATTATTCTCAAATCTTAGTAGATCATTCTTATCCCCTAAAATACACATATCAACATTATCATGCATAGTCATCCTAGTCAATAAATTATCAAATCCATACATGCAATACATAAGTTATACATCTCATAAGCATCAATAATATGAAACATATTTAAATATTTACAAACCAAAACAAAATCTATAGACATAATTGAGCGCTAACCTATTTTTATACATGAGTGCCCCTGTCTAATACTAGCCTCAAAAATTTCAAAAGATATACCCTATGAGTTAACTAGCTACTACACTACTTGTTGAGGCTAAACTCAAATTTACTACCTCTTACCTGCTGTAGATACCCCACTTGTACTAATGATGATAGCCAAAGATGGACTCCTTAGGTACACATAAAAACCTCATAACCTAGGTCCGCACAGATTGACATCCTCAAACACTTGGTCCGCATGAACTAACTATAGAAGCAGGCCAAAACTTGGCCCATGAAGAACACAGACCATCACTGTAGAAGGCTTGGTCTGCATAAACCCTCAAGAATAACTCCACACGGACTTACCGATAGAAATAGACTCCGAATTTAAACATTACTTGTTTATTCTAAGGGTTAGAACCCAAAAGGGATTAGGACTTCCTCCTAATGAAAAGGAGTAGAAAAAAATAGAAAAGGAATATAAATACTTCTCTTTAAGGAGAAAAAAGTGGCTGGAAGATATTGAGAGGAGATTGAAAATAACTGGAAGCAGAACCACAACAATTACATCAAGACGCAAGAAGGCTTAGTGACTAGATTAGAAAAAGAAGGCTTTTGTGTGTACTCCAAGAGACTTTTTCATAACAGTTAATAATTTGAGGTCTGTTAATGTATTTTTTTTGCATTTTCTGGATAGCTGATGTTCTCTGATATGTTTGTTATTGAGGTGATATCTTAGTTATCTCTATCTTCGTTAATGACAAGTAGGCTAAGCCTTATAGGATATACGAATCTCAGGTGTCTGTGATTAACCTTGAATATGTCATGATGAATGAAATCTCGCTCCCTATGCATGAATTTGATTAAGTTCATGCAGACTTAGCACCTTTAAAGACAAGTGTTTAGATTAGT
>CANXYI011672477.1:0-15411 GCA_948208565.1 Hura crepitans
AACTCCTTCTTTCTTTGTGATGAAGTAGTGTACATTTAGCATGTTAGTGAGTATGTTGTGAGAAGTTATTGAAATTGGCTTCATTCCTTTGCTATTTTTAGGGGATATGAGTGCTTGTGTTAGCTATACATGGGCTAAGAAATAAATTTAGTAATGTATGATATGCTATAATGAAAGTTATAACCAGTTGAGTTGTGAAATAGTGGTGAATTATGCAATAGTGCTTGCATCCATGCATTACAAGGAATGGTTTCTAAGAAATGTTGTACGTGCCTTAGCTAAATTGACTTTAATTGTAATATTCATGATCATACTTAAGTTAATAACATGGAAAAGGCTTGAATGTTGTACTTTGGTGAGAAAGAATTAGAATTTAGTCCATTTTCCCTTTGTACCCGAAACTTACTTATGGTATGTTGGCATAAAAATCATGGTTGTAAAAGTAATGAATAAGTATGTTATTAAGGATTGAACATTGGCATAAAATGCCTAAGGGACTAGTTAAGGATATAACCTTAAAATGTCATAATATAGACCTTAGTAAAGTGCATTGAAATGGCTAAGAAAGACTTAAATTAAAACATATATTTAAAGCTTGAAGTAATAACCTAAAATGGCATCAAATGAGTTAATGAGTTGAGCTTTGATTATGCCTTTAAGAGGCTAGAATTGAATGACATTTTAGCCATGGATTTAGCCCAGTGATAGTGACATGGTGACTAGAACTTTGGTCATGGAATTAGCCCAGCTTCCGATGGCTTATTGCCTAGACTTTGGCCATAAACTTGGCCCAGATTTAAATGGGCCTAGAGCCTAGTAAAATGTTAAGAAGAATAATGAAAACTGTTATAAAATTATACTTAGAACAGTCTCAAAAACTGACTTCCAAAAGTGGTCAAAATGACCTGTAACTGTCCAGTGGACCTCTACTTGAACCAAAAATACCACTAGACTAGAAAGTATTAAGTTTTAAAGTGGAAATATCCTGATAAATTGTAATATAAGATACCTTAAATTTTGGAAACAACAGACTTAAGAATTATGTCTAAATTTTACCTGGTAGAGCCAAAAAGTGGTCATACCAGTCCAACTAAAATTTTAAAGTATAAGATAAAATTTTTATCTGTGTATTTTTGAGACTCAAATATTTTAAGGACAATTTTGGCCAATAAATAAAGTTAAATTAAACTACTTGGCCCATTGGTTAGACACCCATTGGATGGGTTGACTGGTCAACTTAGGGTTTTGTAGCTACTAGTTCATTGGTGGCTAGAGAGGTCTACGAACTAATCTTCATTATGTCACCCAGTTCTTGATAGATATTTGTGGTTAGGGAGGCCCACAAGTTGATCTCTATTATGCCACTTAGTTATTTTTATTGTGGTTAGGGAGGCCTACGGGCTGATCTCCATTACACCACACAGTTATTTTTATTATGTCTGGGGAGGCTACAACTGATGTCCATTATGGCATAGATGTCGTTGCAGCGGTATAGGTCCAGAATGAGGACCACTACACTAGTTACTATCCCTTTAGATCTAGTGTTTTAAAGTGTCGCCTTTCTAGTCCGGCTAGAGAATTTAATCAAATAAAGAACTAGACTAATTATAAATAGAAAGATTGAGTATAATGGAACAATGTTTCCTCAGCTTTGATTAATTGCCCGATAAAGGTCATTTTAGTCATTTTGCACGAATGTGCCAGATTAGTCTAAGTTACTAATTTAAGTAAATATACATACATATAAGGTAAAAAGACTACCTCAGGGCATATAAATACCTTAGAGGGATAAAGTTAAGCAAATATGCATAACTCCTTCAGAAGGATAAAAATACAATACAAAGGTATTTTGGTAATTATCCCTTTTTAAGACACACTAAGTAATTCCTTCAAGTTGCATGTATTAAGTAATAATCCTCATTTTAAATGGGTTATTTAAGTGAAAAATGATATTCCTAGACCTAACAAAAGCCTTAGGGATATTTTAGTAATTTGACACCCTAGTGAACATTTAAATTATTTAATGAAGTAAAAATTACATTTTTAACTATGTAAGTAAAGAAATAAGATTACACCTTTATTAAACTACTTTAAATTCACCACTGAGTATCTCGTATACTCAACATACCAAGTTTGGTGTGTAGGTACACTTCAGCAGGACCTGCCTCGTAAAGCGAAGATAGTAGTTTGGAGGACACAGGTGAAGACTTTAGGTGAATTGATGTATATTTAGATATCCATGTACTTAGGTGGAAATAGGTAGGAAAATATGTGTAATTACCTACTGATGTAAATCTAATATTTCTATATATATTCCTTGGTGAATGATATGTATTTGTGATGTTGATGTTGATGCGAACTCGAGGCTCTATATTCTTATATAATTGTATCTATGGCTAGAGGCTTGAGTTGTTGTATGCTAGATGATGATGATAGGATGAAATTAGGGGACTAGATGGGTCCAGGTGCTGTGAACAAGTTATAGAAGTGTTTAACAGGATTGTTTAAATTTTAGGGATAGGACTCGAGCAGTCGTTATGCTGTCGAATTTTTAAGTAATACCTGAGTAAGATTTAGATTTCCTTTGTAATTACTAAGTAAGATAGTTTCCAACCTAAATGGACCATATAAATTGTCGAAAGTGGTTTTGGAGTTAGATAGCCTGATCTAGACTAAAAGTGGTAAAAGTTAAACAAATGACCACCATAGAAATTTTAGGATGGGTGACCTGATGGGAAGTGTGTCGCTTATTGGGTTTCTTTGAGAATCCAGTAGGGGGCATCACATTTAGTGGTATCAGAGCAAAGTCTCAATGTTCCTTGGTAAAGTACATGGATATCAAAGGGTTAAGTTTTCATCCCTCTGAACTGATACGCTTTCTGAGGCTAAGAAAAGAAAGTCTTCTGTACTATAGAAATGACTAGCCTAGTTAGCCGAAGGAGGGCTATAGAATCAAGTGGGTTGACAACCATAGTATATAAAAAGTAGGTCCTGCATTAGTATCTAAACCTAGTTATGTTGCTTAGTAGCCAGAGTCAAGAGTAACTAATTGATAACAGGTAGGAGGAACCCTGTCTTGGTACAGTGAAAAGTAATACATGAAAAGATCTTATAGACTTTTAAAAGTATATTAAGAAAATTACTTTTAATGACATATATACAAAATATAAGAGATTCCTTATAATACTAAATGTAAAATTAAGGATACAGATAGTTAAACCTCAGAATGAGGGAGTTGGTAGTGTCAGTGCTAATTGCATGTGACAGAAAGAAATGGTACTAATAAAAAATGACCTCTTTTAAAGAAAGAGGCAGAGCACTATAGGACAACCCAGTATAGTACCAGATTGGTAAGATAAGGAAAGAGATTCAGTACTGGCATAGTTTTAGTCCAAGTCCTAGTACCAGGAAGGGTACTAAAAGTGGACTACCTATATGTGGTTGTGTTAATAAAGGGCATTGGGAACAGTGTAGAGGAGGCAAGTGAGAAGAATGTCTCTAATGTGATGTTAGAAGCCACCGCAAAGAGAGTGTCCTTAAGGACAGATAGAGGGTGCTCAGACACATATATCTAATGTTACACCTCAGAGTAGGGGGTCAAAAAGGGATTAAAAGAGAGTAAACATGTGTTAGTTAGGGTGCTAAAATTTAGATTTGTGCTTCAGCTAGGCAGTGAATAGTGAGATTGAAAAAGGGGCTGCAGCACTAGATAATATGACTGGTATTTTATTTATCTAATGTTCCAGTCTTAGTGTTGATAAATCCTGATTTAATGCCCTATGTGTATGTATTGCCAGTATGTAACAAACAAGTAAGGCCTAAGCTAGTGAGATAGGCATTAAAGCTAACAGCCCTATGGGGCAGTGTAGGATTGTGAAAGGTGTATCAAAGCTAACAGCCCTTTGGTGATTTATAGGCATAAATTGTTGTGGGTTTGACTAAGTTGTATTTCCTTGTATAGAGGTGTTTCTAAGATGGATTGACTTATTAAATATCAGATTATGGCTAAGGGTAACCATAGAAAGTTGACCCTCCAGACTGTATAAAACTGTTAGAGGCAATGAATGGTGGGAGAAATCTCTCAAATAATTTATCTTTGTGGTAAAAAAAAATAACTCCTATGAAAGGAGAGAGGCATGTTTAGCCTAAAGTACTGATCAGACTAATTTAATTCTGATCTGGCATATTTGTCAGTGAAGGTTCGGCCCTCCAATATATTCTTATTAAGCTACTAAGGTTATTACTTTGGGAAAAATTAGATTATAAAGTAGAGGTATCCTAGTGTTACTCCAGTGTTTATTGTTCTTTAAAAAAGGGCATCTATTGAAATAAAAGTACTGAGAGTATAGCTACAAGAGCTAGGTGATGAGGGTTATCAGACTCAGTATAATTTTTCAGTAAGTGTCCAAGCTATCCATAAGAAAGGAAGATAGATCACTTGAGTTGTGTATTATCTTAAAGGTGCTTGCACAGGGTGATTGTGTAGGATCAGTATCCCTTATTTTGGTGAATAGTTTGCTTGATCATTAAGAGAGGCTAATTTTCTTCCTTTTAAGTTGATATGAGATCTGGATGCTATCAGCTGAGGATCTAGGGAAGTTAATGTTACTGAGATTGCTTCCAGGACCCAGTGAGGATTGTGAGTCTTTGGTAATGTCATCAGGCTCACTAATACCTTAGTAATTTTATGAATTGCAATTAATAAAGCTTTTAATTTTATGTAAACAAGTAGTAAGGGTGTTCCTAGATGATTTTATGATAGATTCTAAGAACTAGAAAGAATACGAATAGCATCAGAGGGTTAGGATACAGAGCTCAAAAAAAGATGGTTGCATGTGCGCCTAACTCAGTAAGGGTAAAGTAGGCAAATAAGGTTTTCCTCAGACCACCTAGTCTCAATAGAGAGAGTCAGGATTTGGCCCTAGTAAAGGCAAGGCAGTGTTAGAGTTGAAACCCTCTGGGAATGTAACTAAGATAAGAACATTTTTGTTCTTAGTGAATTTATAGAGGGCTTGTAAGAGGACTTGCTTCATTGTTACTCCTATGATTGAACTAATCAGAAAGGAGGTAAGAATGGTGTGGGATAAGCACTATTAAGATAGTTTTGCTAAGTTGAAATAGAGGTTCCTATCCTAATTGAACTTGAATAGGGTGAGGACTCAGTTATGTGTAAGGATGTTACACTAAAGGGTTTGTTAGATGTTACTGTGAGATGAAAAGATAGTGGCTTGTGCGATGAGATAGACGAAGCCATAAGAAAAGGATTACCTTACCCCTAGTTTAGGGCTAGTTATCATAGTAATTGTATTGAGACAAATGCTAGTATTATCAGTATAAGAGGAATGCTGTATAAGTATAGATTATTAGGGTTAAAATACTCCTCACTTAGGAAAAAGGACTTGAAATAGAGAAGCTGGATAGAGTTAATTCAAGATTTTAATTGTCTGATTAATTATCTACCAGTGAAAGCTACTATGATGATGAATACTAAGTATATGATATCTATGATAACCTAGAGAGATTATGAATATCAAGTTACCAGTAATTTCAGAAGAGGCAATAATAGCTGAGTTGTAAGTTAAGTTAGATTCTAGATAGCAAATTGAAAAAAATTAGCTAAGAAACTAGTAGATGGTTAATATAATTAGCAAAGCTAAAGAAGGGAAGACCATAGGGTATCAGTTGATAGTAAGTAAGTAGTGGATGCATCAAAGCAGATTAGGTACATTTTATACAGAGGATCTGGGTTATAGATGTTTATGGAAATATATGAGTCTCCTCGTTCCGTGTATTTAGGGAGGAAAAATCTAAGTTTGGGAATCTTATTTTTGGATAGCTTGGTGTGGAAAGGAAAGTGCTAAAGTATAATATTGAGCATTTGAGATACTAGCAGGTAAAAGCTAGACATCAGAATCCTTTCGAATTATTATATCCTATAACTATATCAGAATGAGAATAAGAAAAGTTAACTCTAAGCTATGTAATGAGTTCATTATTATGTAGGCAGATGCAGTGGTACATGAATAGCAGTTGATAGATAGTCAAGACAGTCTAAATTACCTGATTAGGATGGGTTAACTTTAAACATGTTGGCTAGAGTATATGGTGATGAGCCATTAGATTTCATGTAGTGCCAATGATTGTCGTTGGATAAGGATTCTATTCTATTATTAGGTTATGGCAAAAGCTGTGAGTAGCTTTAGGCACTAGATTAGCTCATCACCCAGTTTATCATCCTTAGTCTGATGGACAGTCAGAGAGGCTGATACAGATAGTTGATCACATGTTGTGAAACAATACTAGTAAGCCTATGAGTATTTGATATATATACTTGTTATTGGTAGAAAGTGCCTATGATAATAGTTATCCATTTAGTTTGGAAATAGACCCCTTATGAGGCATTATATGATAGATAATGCATGACTTTTCAGACTAAAGTGAAAAATTGAGATAGAAAGTCTTCAGAGTAGACTTGATTAAAGAAATAAAAAAAGTGAAATGAATTAGAAAAAAAGTTGAAATTAGTATGATTAGACTAGAATTTGGTGTTGACTTAAAATAGGAAAACTACTGAATATTCAGTTAGAGACAAAGTATTCTGGAGTTCTTAAAGGAAATAGGCAGGAAAAAGGTAATTAAGACCCAGGTTATTGGACCCTACAGGGGTACTGATAAAGTCAGGACCTCTAGCACATAGACTTGTATTACCACTTAAGCTACAGTGAACACAGTGTTTTTATGTTTTATGCTCATGGGACATATTAGACCAATTACAAATGAGCTGGATGACAACTATGTAAGTATAGCTCGATATAAGTTATACCTGAGAAATAGTGTAGAGTATAGCTCTTGAAATGAGGAAATTGTAGAGATGGGTCCCTACCGTTGTTACAGTGCTATGGAGGTATAAAAGTATAAAAGAAGTTACCTAAAAGCTAGATGAGCAAGTAATTTTGAGGATGAAATTTATTAAGAGGGGAAGAATTGTAATGCCCGTATCCTGAAGCTCTATGAACAGTGCCACAGGGTCTGAGAAATGCACTCAGGGTGTCAGGTCACTTGCACATGGATTAAGGTAGTGGCATAGGTCGTAAAACTTTAAGGGGCTCTAAAATGATGAGAAAGGCAAGATAAAAAAATTTAGTAGAACAACTAATTCATTTCAGGGCTGTAAGCTACCCACCATGCCAATAAATTTTTTTTGAGTGAGCACTGACTCGAGTGTGCCTATACGGACTCAAAAATAGTGGACCCTAAAGCTAAAAAATCATACTCAGTCCAATAATGAAAGAATATTTAGAATCGGAGGTTGTTTACAAAATCTCGTAATTTTTTAGGTTGGTATGCAAATTGAGGTCATCTCAAAAAATGCCCTCTCAGTAGAATTTGGCCACAAAAATTTATGAGCAAGTAGAGGGGATTAAAATAGGAAATTTAAAAAAATGGTGTAATTTTTGAAGGTCCGAGTGAATTTTTATGAATTTTCAAAGTTTCCTAAAAAATCGAAATGGTTCGAGAACTTTAGGACAAGGGTGAGGTGGAAAAATGGGGCCCACAGAAGTGCTAAATGTCTTAGCCCACTTGCCAAGTGGCAAATGGGGCATGACAAGTGGATTTACACTTGTAAGTAATAAAATCAATTTTTTCCTTTCTGCTAGAAAACTAACGCCACTCTTGTAGTCCTTAGGCCATAAAATTTTGTTCTGGCATCTAAATAAGATGATTCTAGTGGCTAAAATTCACTCTGGATGTTAGGCACTAGTAGGAAAAAGAATCATGCCAAAAAGAGTTTCCAGTTAGGAGAAAAGAAATCAAACAAGGGGACAGACTCAGAACAGTCCAAAACTGTATATGTGAGGTGAGTTCTTGGCTATATCTACCCCATTTCTTGGACTTTTTTAGTGATTCTTGATGCCAAATTGTAGCTAAGACATGTGTTTATGATGCATTGGTGGCCATTGGGTGGCAAATAATAGGTCATAGAGGGAGAACAAAAGCACCATGGAGGCTGGAACTAGCCAGGCAGTAAGGGTTGAAAGGAGGATGTCATCTTTAAAGGTTTATGTAAGTGAATTTATAGCCTTTTCTTTATGGATTTTGGGTGCCTAGGTTAGTAGACTTTGTGATATAGTGGCTGGAATGGTGAAATTAGGGGTAACTCCTTCTTTCTTTGTAATGAAGTAGTGCATATTTAGCATGTTAGTGAGTATATTGTGAGAAGTTTGTTGAAATTGGCTTCATTCCTTTGCTATTTTTAGGGGATATGAGTGCTTGTATTAGCTATACATAGGCTAAGAAATAAATTTGGTAATGTATGATATGCTATAATGAAAGTTATGACCAATTGAGTTGTGAAATAGTGGTGAATTATGCAATGGTGCTTGCATCCGTGAGTTACAAGGAATGGTTTCTAAGAAATGTTGTATGTGCCTTAGCTAAATTGACTTCAATTGTAATGTTCATGATCATACTTGAGTCCATAACATGGAAAAGGTTAGAATGTTGTACTTTGGTGAGAAAGAATGAGAATTTAGTCCATTTTCCCTTTGTACTCGAAAGTTACTTATGGTATGTTAGCATAAAAATCATAGTTGTAAAAGTAATGAATAAGTATGCTATTAAGGATTGAACATTGGCATAAAATGCCTAAGGGACCAGTTAAGGATATAACCTTAAAATGTCATAATATATGCCTTAGTAAAGTGCCTTAAAATGGTAAGAAAGACTTAAATTAAAATATATATTTAAAGCTTGAAGTAATGACCTAAAATGGCATCAAATGAGTTAATGAGTTGAGCTTTGATTGTGCCTTTAAGAGGCTAGAATTAAATGACATTTTGGCCATGGATTTGGCCTAGTGAGTGGCTTGGTGCCTAAAACTTTATCCATGGAATTGGCCCAGCTTCTAATAGCTTGTTGCCTAGAATTTGGCCATGGACTCTGCCCAGATTTAAATGGGCCTAGTGCCCAATAAAATGTTAAAAAGAATAATAAAAACTGTAATGAAATTGGACTTAGAATAGTCCCAGAAATTGACTTCCAAAAGTGGTCGAAATGGCCTATAACTATCTAGTGGACCTCTACCTGAATCAAAAATACCATTGGACTTGAAAGTATTAAGTTTTAAAGTGGAAATATCCTAATAAATTGTAATATTAGATACCTTAAATTTTGGAAACAACAGACTTAAGAATTATTTCTGAATTTTACTCGGTAGAGCCAAAAAGTGGCTATACCAGTCCGACTAAAATTTTAAAGTATAAGATAAAATTTTTATCTGTCTTTTTTTGAGACTCAAATATTATAAGGACAATTTTGGCTAATAAATAAAGTTAAATTAAGCTACTTGGCCTATTGGTTAGACACCCACTAGATGGGTTGATCGGTCAACTTAGGGTTTTGCAACTGCTAGTTCATTGGTGGTTGGAGAGGTCTACGGACTGATCTCTATTATGTCACCTAATTATTGATGGTGTTCATTGGTGGCTAGAGAGGTCTATAGACTGATCTTCATTATGTCACCCAGTTTTTGATAGATATTTATGGTTAGGGAGGCCTATGGGCTGATCTCTATTATGCCACTCAGTTATTTTTATTGTGGTTGGGGAGGCCCATGGGCTAATCTCTATTATTCCACACAGTTATTTTTATTGTATCTAGAGAGGCTACGGCTGATCTTTGTTATGGCACACATGTCGATGCAACGGCATAGGTCCAGAATGGGGACCACTGCACTAGCTACTATCCCTCTAGATCTAGTGTTTTAAAGTGTCATCTTTCTAGTTGGGCCAAATAATTTAATCAAATAAAGAACCAGACTAATTATGAATAGAAAGATTGAGTATAATGGAATAGTATTTCTTTAGCTTTGATAAGTTGCCAGATAAAGGGCATTTTAGTCATTTTGGACAGATGTGCTAGAGTAGTCTAAATAACTAATTTAAGTAAATATACATACATATATAAGGAAAAAGACTACCTCGGGGCATATAAATGCCTTAGAGAGATAAACTTCAGCAAATATGCATAACTCCTTCAGAAGAAGTATAAAAATACAATACAAGGGTATTTTGGTAATTATCCCCTTTTAAGACAGACTATGTAATTCCTTCTTGTTGCATGTATTAAGTAATAATCCTTATTTTAAATGGGTTATTTAAGTAAAAAATGATATGCCTAGACCAGACAAATACCTTAGGCGTATTTTAGTAATTTGGCACCCCAGTGAACATTTAAATTATTTAATGAAGTAAAAATTACATTTTTAACTATGTAAGTAAAGATATAAGATTACACCATGATTAAACTACTTTAAATTCACCACCGAGTATCTTGTATACTTAGCATACCGATTTTGGTGTGTAGGTATACTTCAGTGGGACTTGCCTCATAAAGCGACAATAGCGGTTTAGAGGACACAGGTGAAGACTTTGGGTGAATTGATGTATATTTAAATATCCATGTACTTAGGTGGAAATGGGTAGGAAAATATATGTAATGAACTAATTATAACTTGCTGATGTAAATCTAATATTTCTACATATGTTCCCTTATGAATGAATATATACGTGTGATGTTGATGTAAGCTCGAAGCTCTATATTCTTGTATAGTTGTATTTGTGGTCGAAGGCCTAAGTTGTTATATGCTAGATGATAATGATAGGATGAAATTGGGGGACTAGATGGGTCCAGGTGTTGTGAACAAGTTATAGAAGTGTTTAACAGGATTGATTAAATTTTTGGGATAGGACCCGAGCAGTTGTTATGCTGTCGGATTTTTAGGTAATATCTAAGTAAGATTTAGATGTCCTTTGTAATGACTAAGTAAGATAGATTCCAACCTAAATAGACCATAAAAACTAACGGAAGTGGTTTTGGAGTCAGATAGCTTGATCTAGACTGAAAGTGGTAAAAGTTAAATGAATGACCACTGAGAAAATTTTAGGATGGGTGACTTAATGGGAAGTGTGCTGCTTATTAGGTTTCTTCGGGAATCCAGGAGGGGCTGGCACAGACTTGGTCCACACAGATGAGAATCCTTATAAGAGGAGCTCCCTACAGAGTCCATTTACAAAATAGAATATCAAATTAAATTAAAAAATGATTAAACAGAGCAATAAAACATATGAAATAATAAACTACTCCTATAATTAACATGGGGATTATGAAAGACCATCTCATATAACTAATTAATTATTAGAGATCATTAGTTATTAAAGAAAATAAAGAATAATAAGATGTAAGTAAAAGGCCTCAGATCTTACCTATTGATTGAACCCCAAGCCATAAGACTAAGGTTATGTTTGGAAGAAAATAAAGGACTTAGTGTTTAGACTTGTAGAGAAATCTTCCACGACATAAATTCCTCGGGTTTGCTTTTGATGATGGATGATTATTGATGATTTGAAAAATATGTTCATGAAAGGGTATTTATATGGTTTTTGTGAGGGATTTCCATTTAGCATAATTAGATGTCTGATCCGATTAGGAATCAAAATTTTAATAGAAAAGCCAACTTCTAAAAGCTTTTTGATGTGAGTTTTGTATGGACCAAGGTTTTGAGGAAAGAGGTCTATATAGACTAGGGACTTGAAAAGCTTAATAGACTGTGGGCTTGAATACTTTAGGTTGGCTATTGGTTAGTTTGTAAAGACTAAATACCTTTATAGTTTGGGTATTAATCTTATTACTTGGGCTTGTCTTTGGTTTTTATCAAAGGCCCAAAACTAGGGTGCTTGTAGTTACTCACATTTGGTGTATGCCATAAAATGTAAATGTAATAGTGCATTTCAAAGTAATTTATTAAGAAATACTTATCTTAAAATTGTGCTTTAATTGATCGTTGGCTAAATTAAGGCTGGATATGTGTGTTGCACAATTGGCTGCAATTGAATTGTACTTGTGATGCAAACTTAAAGGTTTGAGTTTTTCCTAAACTGGACACGATTAGGCATTAATGTTGAATCGTGATGGTTTATAATCTTCTTGATTTGTTTAAAGCAAGTAGACATCATGATTGGCCTTTTAGGGTTGAATCATATGGATATAATTGCTGGTTCTATTCCTTACCTCTAAGTTTTGTATCTATCCTTATAAGTTGAAAGAGATTTATAATATTTATTATCTTTAGACATTTATCTTCATTTGAGTTGAGCTTTGGGAATTCATCTTTAATACTTACATGATATGATGACATTAAGAGTATAATTACATTGGAATGGTGGATTCCAATGGTGAATTGAAATAGTTGCATTGATGAAAAGGATTTCAAGAAATAAAATTACCAAATTAACTTTTAGCTGAATTTGTAGTCTAGTAAAACAAAAATGACCATAAAAATATTTGTATAAATGTTTTGTGGATGTGAAAAATGATCTTTAAGGAGAGGCTAGGTCATGCATGAAATGATTGTACGTCAAGGTTGAATTTATTTTTTTATTAGTTGAAAAAGAAAAAAACAATTTACTGAATTTGACAAAAAATGTTGAAATTTTGAAAAACATTTATGTAAAGTAGTAAATGTTTTATAAATGTGATAAAATGTTCTTAATGATAGAAGATGTTGAGTTATATGAGAAATAACTCAAAAAGAAGGTTGAATTGATTTTTATTTGCTAAAAACTGAATAAAAATCAATTAGCAAAAAATTTATATGAGTAAATTTTTAAAACTTCTCTTTTTATGGTTATATTCTCATGTGGTTGCTAAAAAGGTGTAATTGCAATGGATCGTAATTCCTTCAATGACTTACTATTATGGAAATGATGTATTGTGAACTTGAGATGAAATGCAAAGTTTTGCTCATGAAGATATTTTATCTAAATAAACAAAACTAGAATTAGTAACACAATAAAAAGAGATAGTCACAAAACATAATAGATAATGCTTTTGCATTTGTTTATGAAGAAAACATTATATTTTCTCTTATCTAGGCTTAGGTCATGAGTTTTTATTCTGGATTGAGAAATGAAAATTTCTATCTTTCATTTTTTCACTTTTTGTTTTTCACTTATAAGCTTACCAATTCTTTTTTTTTTTAAGTTGAAAGTTAGACACAAAATTTCCTTAAATCAATCTAAATATTTCCACCCATTTTACTTATGGAACCTAAGAAAAATAAAGTTTATGTAGGCATGAAATGGTCTTTTGGTCTTTGTAAGTTCATGCAGACTTTGGAGATTTGAGTTTGATTGAAGTTGGTCTATGCAGACTAGAACTGGTCTTTCTATCCATGTAAGTCTGTATCGACTATAGAGATCTAAGTTTAATTTAAGTTCCTGCAGACATTATGAAGGTGTAATGCTTTTGCACCTGTACAAACTTATTGTTAGTTTTAAAATTGACCCCCTTCCTTTTTTTTTTTCTTTCTTTTTCTTCTTTTACCTTTTCTAGTTTCTCTTTGATTATACACTTACTCTAATTTATAGTCCTATTTTCTAAGTCTAGATGGCTTCTAGTAAAGTCTTAATCATTTTGATGATCAAAGAAAATCTATCGCTTCTTTTGCTAGCTCTAATAACTAAAATAGCAAGTCTAACAATACTAGAGGCTTAGTCAAATAAAGAAATACCTATCATTGAGGGCTTTATTAACTAGGTGCTTATCAGTTGGTTGAAGACCATTACTTTGATCATTGAGGTGCATTTCAATGATGAAACTTAGTCTTATGGATTTGGAGCACTACACCTGGGCAAGGGCATATCCTTAGGTAGTCCTTTGATACTTAAACCTTTTAGTGGTTTTTTTGGGTTAAGTTTGCTTGATTTCTATTTTTTTTACTATTTTTGTTGTGATTGACCAGTATGAACCAAGTAAGGTAAGAGTAAGAGATCTGTGTGGATAATAGGGTTTAGGTAGGATATATCCATGTGGACTTTAGGATTACCATAATAAGAACTAATCCTCTAATGATGCATGTGTGAATTCCTGCTAATTTTACTTGTTGTCTAGGTAAGGTCTATGCAGGCCATCTTTGACATGTCTTATGATTGAATTAAGTTCATGTAGATTTTTTATGCTACTTGTGTATTGTATGTGCAGACATGTATTTCCAAATTGTGCTTTCTTGTTTTTTTTCTTATTGTACGATTTATATTTTTTGAAAAATCTATGTGTCTTCGTGTGGACTTGGCTAGGATGATTGTCTATGTAAACCTTATTTAATGTCTTTCTATTGCTTGGTCCATGCTGACTCTTGTTTGTGTAGACTTTAATCTATCCTAAAAGATGTAAAACACACTAAATGTTATTTTCATATTGCTTTATGCACAGTTGTGACGCTTAACCCTTTGTTTTTTTATGCAATCACACTTGAAGTGTGAAGTTATGCTATCCAACACTCAGTAATGATTTGTTGTGATCTTGACTTAGGTGAAGAAGAGGATCAAGTTGACTAGGATCCAGAAATTCATAAGCCACTTGGTTGATAGGGACTTTTGAAGGGATTTAGAGGCTTGATAGATGGATAAGAGTCACACTTTCCACTTTTTATTCAATAAGCTAATGATCTCACCTTTTGATTAGGCTTTCATCATAAGTATGCCCTATTATGGTTGGGCTATTACATTTGATGTGCGTTACTATTATCCAGTGCAAAGGTTATTGGAGGTTCAAGATCTCCTTTGCTTTGTGCCTTAGGCCATGCTAGGAGTATTAGATGAATAGACATTTAAGAGCATTAGATTAAAGTGGCTCTTATAGCACATTTAGAGATTGACTAATATGCTCGGGCTTTCCTTTTTTACTTATTGGGTACTATGTTATTTGCTAGTGCAAATGGTAATGTCAGTTGAAGCTTCTCCCTTCTTTAGGAAAGATCGAGGGGGTGAAAAACTAGAACTGGTGTTGCTTATCCCTTAGGTGGATGTATAAGAGCTTAAATATGGCTTTACATTTTAGAAGGACCCATAAATTTGTTTAGGCCTTTATGTTCAGTGTGCTGGTAAGTATTCCAAATTTATTTCTACTTTTAGTTTTCATGCGATTGGCAACATGTGACTCAAATGTCGTGCTTATATGTTTAGGCATACGAGCTACATCTACTAGCTCAGACTTATGAGTTGGACATATCTAGGTGTTTCCTCGTGATAGATAGATGGGTGCACTTGATATCTAAAACCTGGAATGCGGCTTCTTTGATATAGCATAGGTATTGTTTGAGTAGTTGTGCTTAGAGCGATGTAAGTATATCTGCAAAATAGACTTCTTAAGGTTAGTTTTTAATTTCTTAATATTTGACTAATACTTACCTGATTTTATACTGCAGATAGATATGGCTTGGTGTATACTCCTATAAAAGGAGCTTGATAAGGATCTCATCTATACTTAAAGGCTTTCTTGTTAGATAGTCTTCTTGATGACTCCAAAGGTTTAGCCTTGGTTCTTCAAGGAGTGAGTCCTGAGTTGGCACTT
>CANXYI011672529.1:0-10708 GCA_948208565.1 Hura crepitans
CTTGTGAGTGATGGATATGCTAGCAATTCCCCATTCTTGAATGAAAAATGGGTTCATGGTTTGTAACACCATCCGAGGTAAAAGGGACATAATTTATATAGAATGAAATGCATGGGACTATTAAAAATTAGAATATTAGAAGGCATATTATTTGGGAACTTTTGGATTCAATTCTTAGTCCCCAGTGGAGTCCCCACTGTAGATTTTTGTTGTACCGGGAATGAGGCGGTTAGTGTTTGGAGTCGTCACCAGGCTCTACACTAGGACCACTAATCTTTTGCCCAAAAAGAATTCAAATTCATATCCTATTTATGCCCTAATAATATACTTTCTTTCATATTCGAACGTTTATTAATCCCATATCATACAAGCAAGAATTTTAATTAAAGTATTCATGTCACCTTTTCACATAAAGAAAATAAATTGTAATATTCAAAATATACAAGCATAAGTGTACATTGGACATCTACAAATTGGGTAATTTATTAATTGTTATTTAACTTGACAATTATCCGTAATTCCATAGAAATTAGAGGTAATTACCCAACTCCCATCTCTAGGAGATTGGCCTTTGTTAAAATACATTTTTTATATGACTTTTATTAAGGAAAACTCAAAACTGTTTTGTTAAGAAAACACCAATTTATTATGTAGAAAACCATTAATGTGAGGTTAGGCTTTTTATGTGTAAAACAAGTTATTAAACTACCTATTACAATCCAAAATAAATAAGAGAAACAAAAGGTATAAAATCAAATAAACAAATAAAGAATAAGCTATTTGGTCCCGTCTCTATGTCAGCCAGCCTGTGCAGACTCTGTAAGGTCTTTGGTCCATATCCATGTGGACTATAACATATCACAATGATTATGTCCGTCCGGACCTCATATCTAGCAGGAATGGTCAATCTTACACAACTTAAAGGAAAGAGATTAGTAATACAAATAGAGGTCCATGAGGACCTAATAACAACATCGAATTGAATGATAATAATGTGTCCAATAAAATTACATACAAATATGAATATTCATGGAACATGTTCAAATAGTGGTTATGACTAAGAAGATGACAAACCAATCATGCAAAGGAGAATATAACTTCACCACAATAATATTTAAATGAACTATATTTCATAACACATGTCTATGTGGACTGCACTCCTTGTGAAAGAGAGTTTATGTGGACCGAGAGGCAGAATGCACGTGCACAAAACACATATATCCATGCGGACTACACTCCTTGTGAAAAGGAATCCATGTAGACCACATGTTAGTTTCAGGATATCAACAACATGCATATTACGGAATGAAATAATTATACAACATTTATAATGGCGTAAATGCAAATTGACATAGTACATAGAATATATCAAAACATAGCACATAGGATGAACATAAGACTATTATCGAACAATGGTTCGTATGAACCTCACACTACACATATGTTCATAGGTCCATGCAGACCTTATCATGCATTAAGATAAGTCTGTGTGCTTTAGTTGTCAATTCCAAAATGATTACATCATTTTAATAAATAGTTAAATATGATAAAAATAATTCAATGCATTAACTTACTCCTATAATCAATGTGGGGATTACATAGAATCACCTCACATGTTGATTAATCTTGGGAGATCCTTAGTTATAGAGATAACAAGAATGAATCAATGGAGGTGGTGAACACAATAAGCTTAAAATCTTACCTTGTAATAAGCTTCAAGCAATAAAGCAAATGTAGGGTTTTAGAAAGAATGATTATTTTAGTGTGGGCTAAGGACTAGTAGAGCGAATCCTGCTTTGGAGTCAGCGTCTTAGACTCACGGAATTACGGGTTTGAATTCTTTAATGTGTCTCCTTTAATTCTCACCTAGGAGGGGATATTTATAGGTTTAGTAGGTAGTTCTTCCATTTAGAAGAGAGGGAGTCTTAGCAGGATTAGGAGTCAAAGTCCAAATAGGAAGATTAAGCTTTTAAAAGTTTTTTGGCAACAAGTTCATGCAAACTATAGTTGCTAAGTTCATATGGACCTAGGCTTTAAGTTCACCCTGGTGGTTTGTTGGCCTTGGGCCTTATTCTGGGCTGAGTCTGTCTTAGTCCATATGGATATGGGCTTTAGCTTATCCCAATGGACCATTGGCCATGGGCTCTACTATTCTAGGCTGGGTTTATGGTGCGGACCTCATAGCATTAAGTCCGGGCGAACTTGCACTAAGATGGTTTATATGGACCAAAGTTCTAGGTTTCTTAACTTGTTACTTGAGCATATCTATGGTTATCATCATAGGCCCAAAAGGTAGGGCATCTATAATTGCCCCACTTTGGTGTGTGCTATGAAAATGCAAAAATTGAAATAGTGCACATCAAAGTACCTAAATTAGAGATACTTACCTAGCGCCTGATGTGTTGAGTGTTGAATTGACTCATGAGACCATTGAATTGACTCATGAGACTATTGAATTAGCATGAAGTTGAATCCAAGGAGATGAAGATGTTAGACTAATATGTAGTTGAATCCAAAGAGAAAGTATATGATAATGTTATAGGATTAATGTGAAGTTGAATCCATCAGAAAATATGTGATAGAAATGTTGAATCCAAAGAAAAATATATGATAGAAATGTTGGATTAATGTGAAGTTAGAACCGAAGAAGATAACGTGATAATGTTGGATTGACATGGAGTTGAATCCAAAGGAGTGCATATGATAATGAGGTTTGTATAATGTTAGATTAACACGAGGCAGAATCCAAAGGAAATGAAAAGGTTATAGTTTGCACTTTTCTTTAAAGGAGGTGAGGTTAATGCTTAAAGCAAGTAGGCCCTATTTTCTTAAGATAATTACTTGATTTTTAGCTCTATTGGCATACTGCACCTTTAATGAATCATTTTGAAAGCTAATTTGCTAGATAAAGATGGATGAAATAGGGTAGTTTGATGTTCAAGGCAACTAAACCCTATTTGGTGGTATAGGTGGATTGGAAGGCTGATTGCTCTCTATTATTCACTCCATCCTTTCTTTTTCCAACTTTTAATGACAAAATAGTTTCTTAATTGAATTAGTTGGCAATTCTATACTGAAATCAATTTAATGCATTAAGAAAAATTTTAAAGAAAAGACTAAACCTATTAGTTTGAAAAAATTGAATAATTGACCAATTTTGACCCATTTTATTTTTAGCTAAATAAAGCATCTTTTGAACATTCAAACACTTTCTAAATGAAGATAAAATGAATCTATAGACAAAGACTATAACACCTGTACTTTTTCAATGTTTAAAATACGGGCACCTGAACAGTGAATAGTACTTCTGGGAATCCGGGATGAACTGAGGCCTTATAATGGTAGAATTAATTTTAACATAATTATAGGTGAAATTTGGGACCAACTTAAAGTCATTTAAAGAGGTTAAATTTGACTACAAAGTTTTCTTGCTGGTGTCTCATGAATAGTAACTTAGTTGAAGTTAAATGATAAATTATTTTTCAAGTGCTTAGAAAATTATGAAAATAGCACAATCTGATGGTAAAAAAATTCTAACTAAGCCAATGGAATTGGTTTTGGAATTCTCTGAGATTGAAAAGTATTTAAACAAAATTAATTTATGATATTTTTACCCAAAACATAAGAGAGGACCTTAGACCATTTAAAATAATTTTTGGGGGATAATTAAAATATTGATTTTGATGATTTTTAGAGCTATTAGCTAAATTTTTTGATATTTGTAGCATAAATTATGAATTTTTAGAGCGCAATTCCACTTAGAATAAATCTCCACCATCCATTTGCCATGTGTCACACATCCACCCCTCCATTCCATACATAAGAGAGGACCCTAGACCATTTAAACTACTTTCTTCTTCCTTCTTTTTTCCCTTTACCCGATGCCATCCCTTTCCTCCCAAACCCTCATTTTTTTTTCTTCTTTTACCTAATAAATCTACAATAATTCTTCAAATCAATTACACTAGATTAGCCTCTATAACTCTTTAATTACCAATTTAGTGAGAGAAAGTCATAAGAAGGTTTAGTGTAATGTCCCAAAAATCATAACTTTTTTGAATAGTACCTTCTGAGATGAATAGTAATCCCAAAATCGGTGTGACACCCTTTACCAGATCCATGGGACCTGAATAAGGGATGCACACACAACCGGTATTTGATCTCATTATCATGTTCGAATGAAACAAATCTTGCTTTTGAAAACATGTATTACATGCAATAGTTGTAAAAAATGTGGAAAATTAAAAATCTTTTTCATCGGTTCACTATTTGGACCTTGTGCTAAAAATTTTGGCAGTATAACGGTCGTCCATACACAAACCTTAAATAGTAACTTATCAAATAAAAGCACATCTAAAGCAAATCAGCTTAAAACAACACCTTCTGGGTCCATCTGACCCTTCAACACATACTCATCACAATAATAATGATAGGTTTATAAAATTTCTGTATACATCACACACATTCTCAAGTACTAGTTAAAGCTATTTATACAAACGTGTTTAAATCACATGTACAATGCATGTTAGGCTTATCCCTTGCTATATAAGAGTGCTTTAGTATACATATATCATATAGCCATACTAAAAACAACTTTGTCCCATAAATTGATCTTCTTTCAAAAAGTCTTATAATTTAAAGCTATGTACAATCCTGCTTGCCTTAACCTACACATCATATAAAAATGACACACTAAGCAATTGCTTAGTGGTGTATTCAAATTAACTTATGTTTACATACAAGCATATCAAATATATATATATCCCATAGATATAACACATGTGAGTGTACCAGTTGTGTGAGTGCATGAATCCATACGCATATATTCCTTATCATATGAGTTGTGAATACAAGGTGCATCAATCGTGCCAATTATAATGGATAGTTTATTCCATACATTTTCACAATCAAGCTGATGTAACAAGCATATCACTATATATTCACATATAATCTCATATTCAAATTAATATTATATCACCATGTTTAAATTAATGTCATATCCTCATGTCTAAATCAATGCTGTATCATCATGTTCAAATCAATGTTATATCATCTTTTTCAAATCAATGTTATATCATCTTGTTCAAATCAATGCCATATCCTTATGTCCTTATACCTAAAAAATAATAAATCAATACTGGATATTAGGATCTTGATCTAAATGATCATATACATAGTTGTGTAGTGGCCCATATTTTAGACCCTATGATAGTTACACCTACCTGATTGCTCGAAAGCCAAATATAAGTGCTCGTAAGCCAAATAGTTGTGTAGCGGCCTTATAGACCCTATGACAACTACACCCACTTAATTACTCGAAGGTCAAATGTAATTACCTACAGGCCAAATGGTTATGCAATGGCCTTATAGACCCTATGATGGCTACACCCGCTTGATATAGGCATTGAGGTACCCTAGCAGCTGTTATCTATCCCTAGTTGACCAGTCAACCTATCCAATCTAGGTTGTCCAATCGTATGGGACACTATCTTATGTTTCCATGTTCTCATTTATTTAACCATTTGTACTGCCACATTTTGGCTATGATACTCAAATATAGTCATGTAACCAAATGCACATAACAAATAATTAAGTCATCTGAAATCACATGTCTCATCGGTATTCACTGAATCAGTTATACATGATGCCAATCAATTGTCATAACAAACTCATTTTTATTAAGCAAATGCTTATGATTTACCTTTATGTTAAACACATACTTTATTACTTGTTATTAAATGACGATGGACATTTCAAGTCCTAATGCAACAAACCACTGAAATCAACAATAATGGAAAGTAATTACGCATCATTTTTTACCAAACATGTGATCAATTAATCAGTTATGCAAAATGCACTTCCTAGCATATTACACATACACACTTTTTATATTAATTTCTTTATGTAATGCACAAATTGATCCGAATACACTTACTACGATCATCGAATACACTGAAAATCACCACTTAGTGCTTCTCTTTCTCTTTATCTGAACACATAATGTTGAAAAATCTATATAAAATCAACCGTAACTCAAACTAAAAACTGACTTTTATATGGTTACTACTAGTCTTTGAGGCACATTATAAAAAAATAAAAAACTCAAAAAAACTCATCAGAAGCAACCTTGGTAACTATTCACCCCAACCTTGAAACAAGAAATCTCCATAATTTTTCTTGAAATTTGTGCCAAAATTGAGATTACAAGAATGCGTAGACACGATTTACGATGAAAATGGGAGAAAATAGGATTAAAATGAAGAAAAAGTGGGGGGGGGGGGGCGGCGGCGGCGGAGGGGGAGATAGCCTTGGAAAGTCAGCCATGGAGGAAAGGAGTGTGGAAGATGAAGTTGCAAAATACCAAAATTTGTCTTTTATACTTGTTTAAAAAATATAATTTCCCTTTTTCCTTAAAAAATTCATAGAAATTCATTCGTAAGCCAAAAAATTCTCAAATTTTAACAAAAGATCATAAATGCCATATTTTACATGCCTCTAAAATTTCAGTCCAAAATTCCAAGAAAATCAGTAAAAATCACAATTTTTAATATTACACGATTCCCAAAAAATACTTTTCGATCTCAAAAAATTATGATTCTAGTTCTATTAGACTAGTTAGAATCTATTTTCAGGTTAGTTTGAGCAAAAATAAAATATTTTATGGTTCAGATTTCACTATGTCATTATTCGCGAGGCATCGATGTGAAAACTTTAACCTCTCCTTTAACCTTCTTAATAACTTTATTTTTGTTCGAAACTTCACTCTTAATTTTTTTTATAATTAATAGTTCCATCTGGTAGTGTCAGTATCACTCGGATCTCTGAATTACTGAACACTCTTATGAAAGTACTATTCATAAATTAGGAGTTTTCGAGGCGTTACAACCCTAGTCACACTAATTGGACCAATAAGAAGTATTAATCATAAAATAATTTTGGGCAAAGTTTGATGCCAATTTGAAGTCATTCGGATGGTTAAAAATGCAAAATAGATTTTATAGTAGTATCACATGATTAGTGACCTAGTTTTAGCTAAACCGTAAAATATTTAATTTTTGCTCAAAAAATTCTGGGATTGATACAACCTAATACTTAAAAATTTCAAATAGTCCAATGGCATTGGAATCAGAATTTTTAAACATCAAAAAGTATTTTTACTAAATCGAGATAAGATTATTAATTACATTTTTATCGGATTTTCAAGCTATTTGAGCGTGGATTTTTGTCGAGTTTAAGAATAATATTTCAAAATATTATTAGACTTTTAAGAGGTGGTAATTGAAGTTTAAATAGAGGAAAAATAATTTTTAAAGGGGTTTTTAAGGGAGAATTAATTTGGGCCTTTGATTATAAGTGGACTAATTTTAGCCACCCATTTAGATTATATAAAAGGGGCCATTTGGGGGCTAAAATTCACTATTCATTCTAGCCCCTCTCCCCTTTCTTTGCTCCTAAGCTGACGCCATCCTCCTCACCACCTCCCCCTTTCTTCCTTTTCTTTTTCTTCCTTTAAAATCACCTCTCAATTCATGATCCAAGCTATTAGAGCAAACTTCTATGACCTCTAGATGGTGTTTATGGCTTGAGATTTGAAGGAAACTGAGAGATTTTGCAATTTTTCCATTTTGGTGAATAGTAATCAAATTTCGATCGGGTTAGAGTTTTTGCAAATCAACATTTTTTCTACAATCTATAGGTGCCTAAGATTGTGTTTGTAGACTCATTTTAATTTTTAGATGTATATATGATTTATTATGCATTTTCTAAGTTTAGCCTATTTGTATTTGTAGACAAAAATGTAACTAAGCATCTAAAGGAAAAGAGAAGGTCTAAGCGAGCTTTAGAATCATATTATGACCTATTTTTATATTTGTGTTCACCTTAATATGTGATTCAATTATTTGTTTGAGCATTAATTGTGATTATTACCTTATGGAATAATGAATGCTACATAATAAATATGATTTATGATGGAAACTTGTATGAAATGACATGTATGTATGATTTGAAGCATGATATGAGTTTGAAATGGATGTGTAATAGTGTGAGCATGTGGAGGCCAAATGCCTCAAGTGGAGGATATGTACGTATATGGCTTATGGGATATGGAAAAATGCATGTTTTACTTGATTTTATTAATGTGCACATGATATGGATGGAAATGTGTTAGAAATGATTTGGATTAAATATGAAAATTGTATATTTAAGTATGCTTGAGAAGTGGCCGAAATTAGTCTTTTGATGTATATAAGAGTTTGTTATGTGTGTTGGTTCATAAGCTTATTATAAGCTTAATGGACATTAAGATTTTTAGGAAATGTTATATTGGTATGAGTGAACTAAAAATCATATCTTAAATGTTGAATTAATGTGTACATGATTTTGGAAGTGTTGTTAAGTTTCAAATTATGGGTGCAAAGGTAATTCGAGTTTTGCTTATGGAATGCTAAGCTTTAATGGTTAAAATAAAGTCTATGTTCATGTATGTTATTGAGATATTGAACCCAAAAATTATGCTATGAGCATGTATCATTTGTGCTTTTATGAACTATTGATGTTGTTTATGTTCAAGCACAATATGAGCATGATAATGAGGCCAAAGGCCAAGATATGATGAAATATTGAGCAGATATGTATTCACTTTCGAAAAGAGATAAATATGTGACTAAGATGATATAAACTTAAAATAGTGAAATTAATAAGATTAATGATACCCCATTTGATTAGACAACCTAGATTGGATAAGTTGATCAGTCAACTAAGAAGCGATAGCAACTGCTAGGCATCTATGGATGTAATTTTTAGTTGTGGGCAATTTTTTTTCTCGAGTCATGATTTTGGACTTCAGGTTCTCTGTCATGGGCTTTGGGTTTGCATATGATATTTAGGTCCAAGTTTTGGACTACAAGTCTTGTGCCTTGGATTCTAAATTTTGATTGATAACCTTTGGGTTTTGTGTATGATCTATATAATAATATAGCTTTGGGCTCTATCCCGCTATCCAATGTATTGATAGTTATCTCATAGGTATAAGCATGTGTTAAACTGCAATATTAATTAAAATTGGTGATAATATTAAATTGAGATTTGAGAATATTATATTATTAAACTGGCATATTTATATGGTCCTAGATTATTAATTAATATGGTTATTGATGAAAAGTTAATTATGGCTAAAATATGTGATTTTATGAATTTCATTGTATTACCATGTTGATATGTGTGCACTTTGAGATATATTCATGTTATATTGGTTAAATTACATACATGTTTTATTCTCACCCATATACTTGACAAGGTTTTCATAAGCAGGGATAATGTTGCATGTGTATGCGATAATCAGACATTAAGGTGAATACACCACTAAGCAAAAGCTTAACACATCATGTTATTTGCGGTGCATAGGTAAAAAGGTAGTAGATTAGAGTTAAAGCCTCGGAACCACAAGAGATCATGAAGCTATCCCATTTGGGTATTTGAGATCTCTTTTTGCGTAATTTTAGTGATGTATATAGTTAGATAGCACTCTTTGTGAAAAAAGAGGGATTGGGCCTAATTTGTATTTTTGTAATATGTCTTATAAATCTATTATTGATAGATGCTTTTAAACTTTCTTTAAAAGTATTTAAATGCTTGCATGACTTGTATGATTGATGTTTTTGATGCATGCTTGAGAGTGTTGCCTTGTGTTGATGATAGAGGGGTAGATGGACCCAGTTTGATTTGAGATGAGTTGAATGACATTATAAAAGTGCTTTTTAACATGTTAATATTTGGAAAAGTGTCCCAATACAACCACTATGCTATTAGATTTTTAACATGATGACCCCATTAGCTTGCCTCATAAAATGTTTTTTTGATTAATCACCATTTTTATAACTTGAACATGAAAGGAATATTTTAATTAAAGAAAAGTTTTAATTGTTATGATTTTTCTTATAGAATAGTTCGGATATCGGTAAGCATGTTGCTCATTATTCAAGCTTGACACATGGAATGGGTAATGGGTGTTACACTCAGATTGGTGGATTTCCACCTAGGGTGAATAGTGACCAAGGTGAGTAAAAGAGGTTATTTTTATTGCCTAATATTTTCCTAAGATAGGATTTAGGTTATATAATGTATATGTAAGCTTAAAATTTAATATGGATAAATATAGAATTTTTGGTGAATTTTTAATGATAGAATATGTGTATATTTGTAGAAAAAGAAGGAGAGGTGGTAGAGAAGAAAGAAGGCTTAGCTGGAGGAAGGAATCAGAACTGTTTTGGAGGCTTAAGTAAGTGAATTTGATGATTCATGCATTTTATTTTATGAAATTGTGTAAACTACGTATGTACTTGTGTATGGAATGTGCATGTTGGCATGCGACATCATGTGTATGCATAAGAGATAAGTAGGAATAACTTGTATATATTATTTGATTCTTGAATGATGTGGTAAATGAAGTAAAAACATGATGGATGGCATGAGACTTCAAAGGGCGAAAACTTGCATTTGAAGAATTTAATGAATATAATTAATATTTATTAATATAATGTGTAAGGATTCTTTAATTAATTGGTGTAACATGTTTTAGACACTTATAGAAAAAGAATATGGACTTTGGATTAGTTAAGTTAGTGTGGCCGAATGAGATGTTAGGGTAATTACATGACTTAAAGTTAAGTTGTTAATATATATATATATATATATATATATATATATA
>CANXYI011672583.1:0-12500 GCA_948208565.1 Hura crepitans
AAATCTAGTTGTATCAGGAGAACCTGTCGACAAATGAGTACATAGCTGCCATTGTTGCACTGTCTACCAATACATCTATATAGGGTAGGGGAAAGTCATCTTTTGGACATGCCTTATTTAGATCTCGATAATCTACACACATTTTGAACCTTCTAACCTTTTTAGGCACTGGTATTATGTTAGAGAGCCAAGTGGGGAAGACTATTTCTTCGATGAACTTTGCTTCGAGCAACTTAACTACCTCATTTTTTACTTTCTCTGCCCATTCAGGTCTCATTCTTAAGAGCTTCTATCATACTAGAAGGTCTCATATTTCTTTAATAATCTCTCAAAATTTTCTCTTTCTTTGACAGTAGTATCATAGGCAATTAATACATTCCTTGGTTGTTCATTGGTGCCAAGATTAAAAGGGTTAGTTTTAATGCAATTAATGCAAAAAATGCTCATGTAATGATCCTTTGTATGCATATCATCATCAAGAGAAAGATCACACAAATAAGCAAATTCATTATATATCTTATTAGAAAGTAAATTGTTTGCCTCGAAGAGGTCACAAAGGTACAATTCATCTACAAATATCAAAATCCTCTAACTCAAGCATGTCTTCCAGGAGGATAGGATAGATTTCTTTAGCATTGGGAAATTTTGGGAACACTTCTTTTGTCTACTGAACTTAAGTAAGATGCCTTGACTCTCAATCTACGACATCGGCGAAGATCTCAAATCTAAGCTTGTAGCATCCCTTTATTATGATAGGTTCTGAGGTCCCATCATACTTGATACCCTTTTATTTGACAAAATAATCCTCTAACGAACTGCCTTGTCTTGGGTTACCTTCTTTGCTCTTATCGTAACCTAACCCTTTTGTATCTTTTTAGGTATGCAGCTATAAAGGTTCAGTGATGCCTTGTAAATTTTTCCTTAAACTAGCTCTCAGGAAAAATCCATCCTCTTCATCATTTTAGACACAGATGGGTCCATGTAATCCTTATAAATCCCTACAACATAGAACCCATTGAAAGGTTGATTAACGATAGCTAGAGTGGAGACAACATGATCAACATCAGCCTTTTATGGTGACGATGTTGCCTTTGTGTGAGAATTTAATCATTTGATGTAAAGTTGAGGGAACTTCTCTTAGTTTATGGAACCAAGGCCTCCTTAACAGGATAGGGAAAGTGGCAGGTATGTCAATAATTGTGAATTCAACTTCATCAACAACTGGTCCTACTTGCACCTTGACTATAAAAGACCCTTTAACTTGTCTCCTAGTGTCATCATAGGCTTCTATAGCGATGCTAGAGGGTAATAAACCCTCCTTTTTGATCCCTAAACTAGCTAGGATCTTGGTAGGGCAAACATAAAGAGAGGAGCCATCATCCACCATTGCACAACCTATTTTCTTCCTGTTCACTTCGGCTTTGATAAAGAGGGGTCTATTATGCTCCCTTGCTTCTAAAGGCAAATTCGTGTCTAAGAATGTAATGAGGCCTGTATTGTCTATTTTCATCACTTCTTCGAGCTCCTTTAACCACTTTCTGCTTATGGTCTCTAGATGACATTGGCAAATCTTAAATGCTGATATTGGCTACGGTCTTTTTAAGTTGCTTTAACACCTTCTTGTGCTTATCTGTTCTGGATTCAGGTTCTTTTTTTGGTAGGATCTTATCATTTTTCTCTACTCTTTCCACCATTTCTCCCTCAACCTATATTAGCTCTCTCTTATCCTCTTTGGAATCCTTATCAGAGGATTCATCCCAGAAATTCTTGCTCTCCCCAAACTCACGGTCACTCTCACTATCCCAGAAATCGATTATCAGGATTGATTCATTCACCCTCACTCCCACTTCTATAGCTAGGTCGGACCCATAGATTTCTCTAAGCATGTACTCTTTAGGTAATTCGAATTTAAGGAGGCATGTGGTATGATGTTTTGGCAAGGGGTTTAATGAAGTCTCCAAGTTAGGGATCTATTTTGAATCGATAAGATCCTAGATGGCTCTCCTAAGGAGTTTGCAGTTGTCCGTGATATGCCCGATTCTCTGATGATAAGCACAATACTGATTGTTCCTATAATTGGGAGGTAATGGTCCATTGAATGGCTGGTGTGGAAGTGGTTATAGCTTCCCTTCTTTAGTGAGCTTCTTCAAACACCATGACAAGGACTTACCTAGATTTGAGTACTTACGGCCTTAAACTGCATGTACCTCAGCAATCTTAGTAGAATTACCATTATTTCCACTTACAAAAGTAGGGTTATTATTTGATCTCTTGTAACACCTATTCTGATACCCAGCTTTACAGTTAATAGCAATGTTTTTCAGCTGTTCCTAGGTAGTAATGCCTTTAGTAGTAAGCTCATTGTTCATATAATTTTAGGCATTTCTAATGAACATTGTGATCTGGTCGATATCTTCAGGCTTATTTATCATCTTTAGGATCTTTTCCCTCTACCTTTGTAGATAGTCAGAAAAACTTTCATTGGACTTTTGCTTAATCAGTTTCAGATCCTTCAAAGTGATCTAAACACTAGCATTATTGCCATAATGCTTATTGAATGCCCTTGCCAATTTATTCCAGTCTTTCTTGACCCTTCTCTCTTGATAGTGATACCACTCAAGAGCCTGGCCTATGAGAGGTATGCTGAATAGGCTCACAATTTGCTCATCTATCAGATGGGTAGCTCTCATGGCTATTGCATATTATTTCAAATGAGTACAAGGATCAGAAGTTCCATCAAACTTGCTCAAATCGGGCATTTTAAACTTATGAGGCATTGAGTGATCGGGCCTTAGATCGATGTCATCTAGGTTAATATCTCTGCCCCCAGTTACTAATTAAGACATGGCCTCCATCTTTTCATTTAACTTTTTCAGCTGATCATTTTTTGGTGCCTTATGAAGGGGTACCCTATTGTAAGCCCTTACTACCTGTGGTATCTCATCATCAGATAACTAGTCATCCTTAGGCTTCCTGGCTATCTCCTTCCCCTTGTTGGTGTTCAAAGTTTATCTTACCTCTTGTGGATTCTGTATATGAGACAGAGCATCAGTGACTAGTGCCATCATTCTCCTTTCCTTTTTAGCCATTGCCTCTATGAACATAGCTTTAGTTATGTACTCGTCAGAAGATATGGTTCCTCACTTAAGTTGTATAGGTACTTCTATGCTAACTCTGCTGATGTACTTGCCTACTCTCTTTCACTGAGCAATGAGTGAAGGATTAATGGTGGTTGAACAAGACAAAAGGGTTAGACGTGATGCATATACAGTATAAAATGTGAGATGCAAATGATGCATGATATGTAATGCATGTTTGTGATGCATCAAAAGACAAACACATACAATAGTCCTTCTAACTTTATTACTCCCACACTCATGGTCTTAGTCATTCTTCTTAGGTGGGCTTACCTAAGCATCATCGGGGGATGCATAGGTTCGAACATAGGTTTAATTAGGCCCAATAACCTCTTATATTTAAAGCACAAGTAAAAATGGTGGCCTTAAGACATTTATGTCTTATTTGATGTGAAATTAGGGTGGGCCCATCATGGACGAAATTCACAATGGGCTTGCCCCCACTTCAAATAAGGCTAACTGTAATAGGTCTATATAGCAATCATAAATGCAATCACACACACTTATGGTCATACAACCTAAGAGAAGTTGCTAAGCTTGACTACATAGGCTAGCATTTCGGTTAAAAGGCTTATTGGCTCCCATAAGTAGAGGTCCCTCCTAATAGGTCTTTCCAATCAAGGATAATAGCGATCGATTAGTTTACCTTTTCATATACTCGAAGGTACAAGGCTTGTGAGTAATAGATATGCTAGCACTTCTCTATTCTTGAATGAAAAATGGAGTCATGGTTCACAACACCATTTAGGGTAAAAGGGACACATTTTATAAGAAGTGTAATGCATGAGACTAATAAAAATTAGAATATTTGGATGACATATTATTTGGGCACTTTCAAATTAAAATTTCTCATCCCCAGTGGAGTCGCCACTGTAGAGATTATAATGTTTTACTGGGGATGAGAGTGGTTAGTGGAGTTGCCACCTGGCCTCTACACCAGGACCTTTAATCTTCTATACGAGAAAGGTTCAGAATTTTAGATCTTATTTATGCCTTTATAATATGTTATCCATCTATATTGTAATGTTTATCAGTCCCTTATCAATCAAGCATGCATCATTCTTAATTAAATTATGTCACTTTTTTCATACAAAGGAAGTGAATTGTAATGTTTACAAAATATAACACATGTATATATACATCCAAAAAATAGGTCATTCATTATTTGTTAATTAACTTGACAACTACCCGTAATTCTATAGAAATTGGTGATAGTTGCCCAACTTCTATCTCTAGGAGATTGGCCTTTATTAAAAATGCATTTTTCACATGACTTTTGATTAAAGAAATACAAATCCATTTAAATAGAAAACACCAATTAATTATATATAAAATTGTTTGATGTGAAATTTACATTTTAGCGTGCAAAATAAGTTGTTTACTACATATTACAATCCCAAAACAAGCTAAAATGTATAATAAGTATAGAACCAAAGGAAACGAATCATAACACTAAAATGGTCCTGCTCTTGTGTTGCCTGGTTTATGCGGACCTTCTAGGGGTCTTATCTTAGTCCTTGTAGACCATCTCCAAGGGGTAAGTTATGTCTATCCCAATTTTGATCCAGCAACCAAACTCGGTCAACAATTCACATGACAATAAAGCCATACAAAGTTATATAAATATTGATGTATAATAAATAGAATATGAACATATTTAAAACATATGAATCCATACTAATTGATTATACAAGCAAAGCATATTCCAAAGAGCTATCATACAAATTCCTCATATACAAGTTCATGTGGACTATAGCCCTTATGATAAGGAGTCTATGCAGACTACTTATCAATCCCATACACATATATACATGCCTTCACATATAACATCTAAACAAAAAGATTCACATTTATCAACTAGCATATAACAAAGTGCTTGAAACACAAAATCATGCTCGTTGGATATAGGTCTGTGTAGACCAATTTGTCATATTCACATGAGGGAAGTAAGGCTGTACGGACTAACTCATCATGCTTGTGCCTAAAGGAACTAAGTTCGTGCAGACCTAGCCATATGATTAGATTCATGTGATGATTATTAACACAATACAACATGCTTAACGTTGGCTGTAATAATCAATTTTACATATTGCTATGATAGCCTACTCATTATGAATGGAAGTGGGGATAACAAAGTACCACCTCACTTATGTATCAATTTTAGAGATCATAGGCCTACAAAACATGAAGAAATAAACATTAGACCTCAGATATTACATGAATAAGAAGTGTCTTCAAACAATAACACAAAGGTCTCAAGGTTCAAGTGAAGATGATTCGCATTGCTCTTAGTTCAAGCTCTCACAATTTTCTGGATATCTTTTGTAGTTTGGATGTATTTTTTAGATTGTAATTCTTCAACCTCCCTTTTCACCTTTTTTCTATATTAATATATAGAAGTATATATACTTAGTCTCTTTAAGTTTTCTTATTTTCGTCTAGAAAGGAGTCCCAATCCCAATAGGATTCTAGCTTTTGGACTAAATAGGCATAATTCTTCCTTCGAAGTGCTTTTTTCATTGGTAGGTCCATACGGACTTATTTGTACTAGTTTGCGTGGACCAAGCTTTTTGGTATGCTGGTCCGTGGGCTTTGTGGGTTAGATCTTGGCCTGTTCACATAGTTATCCGAGCGGACTTGGTTTAGTAGGTCCGTATGGACTTACCTCTTGATGACTTTGTGCTATGCTTGAGAGTTTATCTCTGGCTATCATCCTAGGTCAAAGGTGAGGTGTTTACAAATGTCTTTTGGCTTATTTCTCATTTTTAACACCTTAGCCCTCCACCTTTCAAGATAATTTGAAAAGGTTTTATTAAGCTTTTGCCTTATCAATTCAAGGTTTTTTAGAGTCACCTCAATACTGGCATTATTGGAGTATTGCTTGCTTAATGCTCGTGTTAGTTCACCCTAATTTCTTTAACCCTTCCATCTTGGAAATAATACCAATCCAAGGCTTGCCCTACAAGAGACATGTTAAATAGGCTTATGATATGATCTTCGGACAAGCTAGTGGTCCTCATAGTGACTGCATATTGCTTTGGATGGATTCTTAGATAAATAGTGCCATCAAATTTACTCAAATTGAACACTTTAAATTTACGGGGCATAGTCGATCTGGCCTTAGGCTGATATCGTCGAGATCAATGTCCTTGCCCCAGTAATGTGCCTACTAATGGCTTCTATCTTTTCATTCAGCTTCTTGATTTTGTCATCTTTAATTGGCTTAGGTGGAGGAACTTTATTGTAAGACTTCTTAACGAGGGGGATGTCATCATCTGAAACCTGATCACCATTGTCATCTAACACCTTTTTTCCTTTATGGGTGGTAAAATTCTAACTAACCTCCTTTTAAATGTGTACATTGGATAGGGCATTGGTGACAATTGCCATTATCCTATTCTCTATTTCACCCATGGCCTCTATCAACATGGATTTAGTGACAAACTCAACAACAGACATGGTTCCTCTCTTTAGTTAGACTAGTAGTGGATCGATAGTTCTACTGAGGTGCTTGCCTACTCTCTTCCACTGGGTAGTGAATGAGGGATCAATGATGGCTATCAAAATAAGGGGTTAAAAGTGATGTATGACCAATATTAACAATGCAGAAAGCAAATAATGTCTGGTATTCATGGGATACATGTATGTGATGCAGCAAAGACAAACACATACAAGCAAGCATTTGACCTTATTCTTTCCACACACGTGGTTAGCCATTTCTTTCCTCTGTAGGATGGCCTAAGCATTATCAGCGGATATATAGGTTCGATCATAGGTGGCATTAGGCCTAATTAGTCTCTCATATTTAAAACACATACAAAGGCAATGGCCTATAACATTTAAGTCCCATTTAAGGTGAAAATAGGCTAGGCCCATCCTAGATAAAAGGCACAATGGACTTAGCCTCACTTCAAATAAGGTTAAATGTAATAGGCCCACATAGTAGTCACAATGTAAATTGTAAACATATAGCATCATAGAACCTATGGAAAGTTACTAAGTTTGACTATATAGGCTCATAGTTTGGTAAAAAAGGCTTCATGGCTCCTATAAGTAGGGGTCCCTCCTAACTGGTCTTTCTGATTAAGGATAATAATGACTGGTTAGTTTACCATTGCATATGCTAGAAGGCATGAGGCTTATGAGTGATAGATATGCTAGCAATCTCCCATTCTTAAATGAAAAATAGGTTCATGGTTTGTAACACCATCTAAGGTAAAAAGGGACATAGTTTATATAGAATGAAATGCATGGGGCTGATAAAAATTAAAATATTAGAAAGTATATTATTTGGGCACTTTTGAATTCAATTCTTTATCCTTAGTGGAGTCACCACTATAGATTTATTGTATTTTATTAGGGATAAAATAATTAGTGTTTGGAGTCACCACCTGGCTCTACACCAAGACCATTGATCCTTTGCCCAGAAAAGGTTCAAAGTTAGATCTTATTTATGCCCTGATAATATACCTTCCTTTATATTTGAATGTTTATCAATCTCATACCATACAATAAGCATTGTAATTAAAGCATTCATGTCACTTTTTCACTTAGAGAGAGTAAATTACAATATTGAGAATATACAACAAGCATAAGTGTGTGTTAATTATCTAGAAATGGGGTTATTTATTATTTGTTGTTTAACCTGACAAATACTAGTAATTGCTCAACTCTCATCTCTAAGAGATTGACCTTCGTTAAAATACATTTTTATATGACTTTAAGGAAAACTCAAAACCATTTAATTAAGAAAACATCAATTAATTAGGTAGAAAATCATTGATATGAGGTTAGGCATTTAGCTTGTAAAAAGAGTTATTAAGCTACCTATTACAATCCAAAATAGTTAAAAGGAATGAAAAGGTACAAAACCAAATAAACAAATAAAGAATAAGTTATTTGGTCCTATCTTTGCATTATCAAGTTTGTGCGAACTCATTATGGTTCCAAGATATGTCTATGTGGACTATGATGTCACAATAGTTATGTTCGTCTAGACCTCATGTCTAGTGAGAATGGTCAATCTTATACAACTCAAGGAAAATGATTAACAATACAAATAGTGGTCTATGAGGACCTCATATTAGCACTAAATCGAATAATAACAACATGCACAATGCAAATATGAATGATCATGATGCATGCCTAAATGATGATTATAACTGAGAGAATAATGAATTAATCATACAAAGGAAAATATACAGGTATCATAAAGACTAGACTTAAGAATATACGTCTGTGCAGACTACATTCCTCATGAAAGGGAGTCTATTTGTACTACAAAATAGGATAAACATGCATTAAACATACATCTCCATGCAGACTACAATCCTTTAGAAAAGGAGTCCATATGGACAACACATTTATTCCAGAATATCACTAATATGCATAGCAAAGAACAAATTAATGATATAATATAACATCATATAAACATGTCAACATGGTAAGCATAATATATAGTATACAAAGCAAATAGAAAATTATATCTAACAATAGTCCACACAAACATCAAATCACACATATATTAACATATTAAGTTTACGTAGACCTTATTATGCTTTAATATAAGTCCACATGATTTAGAGCATTAATTACAAAATGATTACAACATCTTAAGAGGCAATTATACATAATTAAAATAATTCAAAATAATAACCTACTCCTACAATTAATATGGGGATTGCATAGAATCACCTCAAGTATAATTAATCATGGGACATTATTAGTTTGCAAAAGTAATATGGATGAATGTAGATAAATACAATAGGAGGCCTCATGTCTTATCTTATGAATAAGCTTCAAGCAACAACACAAGTATAGAGTTTTGGAAAGGATTATTATTTTGGTATGGGCTAAAGGTTAAGTAAAGTGAATCCTACTTTAGAGTCTGTGCCTAAACTCTCGTAATAGTAGGTTTGGCTATTCTAATTACCTCCCCCTTTTCATACATAAGAGAGGGTATTTGTAGGTTAGAAGGATGACTATGTCATTCTAAAGAGGTAAAGTCATTATAGGATTAGGAAGTAGAGTTTGAATAGAAAGTTCATGCTTTTGAAAGCTTTCCATTAGCAAGTCCGTGCAAACTATAGGTGAGGACGTCCATGCGGACTTAGACTTTAGGTCCAGCTTGGCAATCCATAAGCCTAGTATTGGGCTAAGTCTACATAGTCTGTGTAGACATGGGCTTTTGTTGGTCCATACAGATCATGGGCCATGGGTTAGGTTGGGCATTGGTTGGTTGGTGCACACCTCATAGTATCAAGTCCGGGCAGATTTGTACTAAGGTAGTCCATACAGACTAGGGCTTTAAGTTGTTTGCTTTGTTGCATAAGCCTATCTCTGGTTATAATCATAGGCCTAAAAGGTAGGGCATCAACAATTTTTGCTACATGAATCTTTGTAATGCCCAAAAAATCTCAGTGTTATGAATAGTACTTTCCAAGACAAAAATAGTGTTTTCTCAAGGTCAAGGGCAATAATTTTACTGACTTGAAGTATTAATTATAACATAATTTTGGGTGAAATTTGAAGTCAAAAGAAAGTCGTTTAGATAGTTAAAAACAATAGTTAAGTTTTACAATAGTGTTACGTGAAGAGTGACTTCATTTTAGCTGAATCATAAAATATTCAAAAGTTGCTTAAAAAATTTTGAGATTGATACAACTTGATACTTAAAAATTATAAATAGCCTAATGGTGCTAGAATTAAAATTTTTAGATATCAAAAAGTATTTTTTACTAAAATTGGGTTACGTAAGATAATAGCATTTTGTTCATTTTTTATCTCTGATTTTTAATGGGTAATGGAGCATGATTTATATAATTTAAGGGATGTTTAATTGAGATTAAATGAGGTAAAAATGAGAAGGAAAAGAGAGATAAAGAAGGGAGTTAAATCAAATGCCACATATATATAAGTTAAAATGGGTAAAGTGGTTAAAATTGGAATAGTGCTTTTTTTTAACCCCTCCTCTCTCCCTCTCTAGTCGACGATACCCCCATGGAAACTCATTGAGTTTCTTTTCTTTCTCCCTCATCTCAGCTCACTTAAGCTCAATTAAACACAAGATTAGAGCCTTCACACCCCCTAAGCAACCTTGGAAGCAAGAAATTTGAGAAATATCTAGAGAATTGCTTGGCTTTACACCTAGATGAATAATAACTATTATTCATTTGGGTACGTTTTTTTGAGCTCCAATATTTTCTCATTTGACTCGAGTGCCAAAGAGAGTTTTTATGTGGTTAGATTTCATTTTTAGTGATCTTATGATTTTATATGGATTTTTACCAAATGAATCTATGTTTCATAGTTGAGTAGGGTGACAGATGAACTTATAAAGGGAAGAAAAAGGTATAGTTGAGGCTCTATACATGTTTTGACTTGGATTGTAAGTGTAATCAATATACAATGCCTCAATTATGCATGTTGTTAATGAAAGTGTGTGTATGTGTAAATATGGTTATGTGCATTGATGTCTATTTGAAAAAATGCTATGATTTATTGTTAATGTCATGGATTGTATATCTTGTGATTCATGAATGATGATTGAAACAAATTTTATATAAGAGAGATGATGTATGGCCGAATGCACCATTAGATGTGCCTTGATGTGAATTGTAGTTAATATAAGCTTATTAGTCTTATAATGCTTAAATGTCTTTATGTTATGCATTCTTGAGGTTTTGTAAATGTGTTATGGTATAATGATCATATGAAAAAGTATATTATGAATGTTATTATTATGGTGGCCAAATTTCTTGGTAAGCATTATGGCATATTTTTAGTCTTCACATGCAAATGGCATGGTGTATGTTTATAAAGGTGAATAAATTGTGTAATGTTATGATCTTAATCATGTTCTCATGATAAAGAGGTATGTGTGATCATTTTAAAGTCTTAAAACCTCTATGGCTGAAATGTATAGGTGATGGTTCTTAAATTATTAAAGATCTTGCTTAGGTTATGTTGTGAGAAATAATGCTTGAAATGAGAAAAATAAGGTTGTATGATGTTAAAACACCCAATGAAGTAAGTATGGACCTTTTTGGGTTCTTTAGGTCAAAACTTATGTGAGGTTACATTGTGGTGTTATATTATGATTATATACATTAATGCTAAATGTTTCATGTATGACATGCCATTTGTCCTAAATTATGTTAAGTATGGAAAATTGGTATGTATGTAATGGCTAATGTTAATATTGCCTAATTTAAATGCAACATGCTATGTGATTTATATAAATGCATTATAAAAAGCATTCATGATTTTATAATGGATAATATAAAATTTATAAGCTTGTTTAAGCCAAAATAAGACGATGAAACTGAATGAATATAGTTAATAGCCTATTTGAGTAAAACAACCTAGTTGGATAGGTAGACTAGTCAACTAAGATTATTAGCAGTTGCTAAGGTACATCTATACCTTTATTATGTTTGGCCAACGAACTTATGCTATATGTTGACCTTTTAGTCTATGCTATAATGGTCTTCGGGCCTACATTGGTAAATGAGCCTTTAGGTTTATAAATGGTTATAATGGCTTTATGCATGTAATGTTCAATTTTCAAACTTATGTTATCTTCAGTTTACAAACCTATATTATTTTCAGCTGATGGGCCTATATTATGCTCAATCTTCGGACTTAAATTGGTAGATGGCCTTTGAGTCATATGGAGTTCATACTGGCCATCCACCTCTATTATCTATAGAATCTTTGTTTTCTTTATGATAGGCAGGTATACAAAATAGTAAGAAACTTAAATATACAGAATTACATAATTTTCATATCATTTACCTTATTAATCATATTATGACACGTTTTAATTTATGATACATGTTTTAATTTATGATATGTTTAATGGCATACCCTCTTATTGTGCACTTGTATATATTATAATATTGATATGATTTTTAATGATACTATGTATATGAGATAATGTAATTATGTATGCATGTGTGAATATGGAATAGCATGTTATATCGATTACACTACTAAGCTATTACTTAACGCATCATGTTTTTCTTTATGATGCGTAGGTTTAAGAAGAATAGTCTAAGCTAAAGCCTCGGTACGATAAGATTTTTAAGAGAAGCCTTTTTCTTTTAGTATACATCTTTTATTGTATATAAGTTATGTGATGTAGATTTAAAAGCACTCATATGATGTATATTAAGAATATAGACCTAAATTGTATAATTATGTGTTTTAAAATTATGAATGTTTTTGTAACCTTGTTAAAGGCTATTTTAAAACATTTTACTTATATGATATCTCTTCCTAATGTTGAGATTGAGTTTTTGTGTTGTTGACTACTTTGGAGTGATCAGAGGATCATAAAGGCCATGGAATGAGTTTGAAATG
>CANXYI011672597.1:0-14641 GCA_948208565.1 Hura crepitans
TCTCTCCTCTCTCACATACACACACATAATATACTCTCCTTCTCCACTATTAAATTTTGCCCCACTCTCCCTCTTACTTTCCATTGTTGATATCTCTCTCCTCAGAGAGACCCACTGTGCAAGTTTACACCCGAAATGATAAGCATTCCAAGACGAGTCCGTGGACATCAAAATCGTCCGTAATGGTGAAGTATTTCGGAGAAAAATCGAAAAGAAACCTGAGGTAAATAGTAACTTTCTCTCTCCCGAGTTCTCTTTTTCCATAAATTTTATTCTTTATAGGTTCCTAGGATGTTATAGAGTATGTACTTAGGCTTAGAATATTTTTTTGACCTCTATATTATTTTATATTATTTAGTAAAATTCGTAGCCATTTAAATTCAGAGGTGAAATGACAACCTGAGCCTCCTAAGGCAAGGAAAAGGCATGAACTCGCACGACCTTGTTAAGTAAGTGTAATCTCCTTAATTTGGTTTAAATACTCAATTAATGCATTATGCATAAAATGCCATATATGTTATTAATAGTAATAAATGCATAGAAAATGAAATAAATGCTATAAAAATTATTTGTGACTTATGACATGATAAATGCATAATATGTGATAATTTGGTGTGTTCGAATGTGATAAAAATTATGAAAATGTGATTTTATGTTATAAGTGCAATATATACGTGAAAACCCAAAAATGCCATATTGTGTGCTTTTGCTTAGAAATGCGTGCACATGGTATCTTTGTGAATCGAAATATGTGTAAATGATGTAATGAGTGCTAGAATACCATACCATAACTTGTTATGATTATGTGCAGCATTATGCCTAATTACACCGTAAAGTGCACTAGTGTGCGTGCGGGTATTCTTATGGATAAATGATGTCATGTATGCATGAATGCAATATGTTGCTATACATAAAATGGATTTTTGGCACATGACAGATATATGTTTGTGATATATCCATGATGAGGCATGATATGTTTTATTGTAGGCAAATATGGAAAATTTTCATGATATGAACATTTGCATCGATATTTTTGACTTCATGTGATGTATTGAGATGTTGAGTACCCTAATGCCATTACACCTAGGAAAATGGATCTTATGGGTGTAATGGACATTGATAGGCCTAAGTTGGCCAATTGTACATGTGTAGGCCATACAATGGTGCATTGTGGCCATTAATGATTTTTATGTTAGTTTACTAAAATGAAATGTGAAACTGGGTAAATTGACATGTTTAATGATGCCTATATGGTTAGAAAACCTAGGTTAGATAAGCTGACCAGTCAACTAGGATTGTAGCGACTGCCAATATACCTATAGGTATATGACCTATGAGTCATTGATTTATGTGCCAATAGGCATGAGAGCCTTCGGGCTTAAGATTTACTTACTGATATGCATGAGAGCCTTCGAGCCTAAGTTTACTTACTTATGTTGTATGAGAGCCTTCAGGCCTAATTTTACTTACCTATGTGGTATGAGAGCCTTCGGGCCTAAGTTACACATCTATGGGTATAGAGAGCCTTCGGGCCTAAGTTACACATCTTCAAATATGGAGAGCCTTCAGGCCTAAGTAATTCTATTATCCAGTCTTGTTTAGTTGTCTTATGGATATAGGCATCAGTTAAATGATTAAAATGGTTTAAAATCTCATAAATTGAGTTTGTATGTTAAATGGCAATAATATGTGATCTATGAACATAATATGATCAAATGACCCAAAAAAATGGTTTTGAGATGCTTGAATGTGTTCATTTTCACTTGTATGAATAATTATAGTGATTATATGTGTATAAGTCTCAATTACAATTTTGGACAGTGATAAGGTTCATTATGGTACTTATGACCAACAAATAGGTATGTCACTAATAGATGTGATATAAAAGTTTGATAGGGCATTTTATAGTTGTTAGGATGTGGTATGACTTTTACCATGTATTATGGCTTATGAATGGTTAATTTATGAAAATGATGATTTTTGGCATAAATAATGCTTAGAGAATAAGATTTTATGCATGTGATGCATTATGCCCAGTAAACGGTAGTAAATTGATGTTTTAATAATGCCTCAGTAAACATGCCATTAAATGTATTATCTATGTTGGTAATATGCATGATGGCATATGAGACACCATAAATGCATGAATATGAATTTAAATCCAAAATTGGTTTATGTTGTGTGTAAATCACAGAAAAAACACAACTGAAATATTAAATTTATATATGGTTTATGTGCACTATAGACATGCTATAAATTGCTATTTACAAGTTAAAGTGATTACACCACTAAGTGAAAGCTTAGCACAATAGTTATTTGCGATGCGTAGGTAGTAGGGCAACAGATTAGAGCTAAAGCTTTTAAAAGTAGAAGACACAAAGATAACTTTTATGTGGGTATTTTTGTATTCTTTTTGTAATAGTAATGATGATGTAAATGTAATATCTAAGTAGTCATAGTGCTCTTATGATCCTGAAGGGATTGGATCTAATTTGCATTTTGTAGTGAGGTTTTGTATTAAATATCTTAACTATGGATTTTATTTCTTTTTTCTCACATGTTGTGCATGATGATTGGTAAATTACATGTGAGAATATTCATTGTGAGAGCCTGAGGCTCATTATGATATTGATGTGTTTTTGGAGGGTCAGGAGGACCCATATGAGTTAGAGATATATGTAGTGAATGTATAAAAGTGTTTTTAAATAGGTAAAATTTTGGAAAGTGTCCTAGTACAACTATTATGTTGCTAGATTTTGGACACGATGAGCCTAAAGTTTACCTCAATTTACATACCAAAAAGGTTTTCAATGTTTTAGTGAATTTCCAAGTCAAGAAATGTTTTCTTATATAAAATTTTTAAATTTTAAGTGATTTTGGATAACGAAACTAGATATCATTTTGCATGCGCGTGTCCTCCATTCGAGTCTAGTGTACAGATCGAGCAGAGGGTGTGATAAAACAGATGATAAATAATGATTAAATGTGAAATGAAACTAGGGATGTTGTGAATTAAATTTTGGTTGTGGAAAGGCTTAAAAATATTGTTTGAAAATGGCCTAAAACTATCTAATTATGCTTATACCATACTAGGCTAAAATTTGACGGTTCAATAAAAATAATATCTATCTATTTTTTACCTAAGAATATTATAAGAAGTTAATTAGTAAAGAAGTAAACATAAATTGAGGTTAATGGCCCATTAGTTGGACACCCACCGGATGGGTTGACTAGTCAACTTAAGGTTTTAGTAGTTACTACACTATCTGATTTGCAAGTAGGGTCGGTACAATGATTAAGGTCCATTTTGGGGCCACCGTACTAGTCTATTGGATAGATAACCTTATGACTTGCACACTTAGTGCTATTTATCAGATTATGTCGATGCAGCAGCATAGGTCCTAAAAGGCTACTTCATTAGTCTATTGGATAGACCAATATGTTGGATAGACTAGATTGTGTACATAAATTTGGATATGTGATTTGGGAGGTCTATGAACTGATCCCTATGATGTTTATCAAGCCGATGTTTCAGTTAGGGTCCAGAATGTGGATGACTGCACTATTTTAGTTCCCTCTAGGTCTAATATATTAAAGAGTCATCTATTTAGTCGAGCCTCTTAATTTAATAAAATGAATAACATACAACACTGATAATGGCAGCTATAATTGAATTTCTTAGATTTTGGCATAATTAACTGGATAAATAACCGGTGCACATGATAAAGGGTATTTTGGTAATTTTGCATGTATAACATTTATTGACTTGATGATTTAATTATTTGAAAGTTATTATTAAAAATGGCATAAACCAATAATTTACTTATTTTTAATTGATTAAATAAATGGTTAGATGACATGTACAAATGCAAGGGTATTTTGGTCATTTGACATAAATAATTTAACTATTGGCTTAATAACCTAAATTAAATAATATTAACTCTAGATATGCATGAGTAAACTATGTGACATGATTTCAATGCTTGAATTCACCATTGAGTAAATTATATACTTAGCATACCTATTTTGGTGCGCAGGTAACCAGAATCGAGATACAACTTCATAAAGTGTGCAGCGAGAGTTTAGAGGATCAGCAAAAAGGTTTTTATGTTTTAGTGTACAATTTTGCACTCAATGTACTTAGGTTTGAATAGAAGTTTGTAAATAGGACTTGTACTATATATGTACATATATATCTATATATATATATATATGTGTGTGTGTGTGTGTGTGTGTGTGTGTGTGCGTGTATATAGACTGTGTTAGGCAATAACTCAATTATCAGATTTTATGAATGTATGGTTTTATTCATGTGATGTTTATGATATGTGAGCCTGAGGCTCTAAAGTTATAAATATTCTAATTGTGGCTTGAGGCCTGTGTGAATGTACTGATATACTGATGATGTTAGATTGATATCTAGGGGACCAGAAGGGTCTAATAGATGTGGAAATGAAATTATAAAAGCATTTATAAGTTTAAAATTTTTGGGAAATGACTGGACAACTGTTATGCTGCCGAATTTTAAGAAATATCTGAATAAGTGTTTAATTGACCGTTTTTGGCATAAATGGGTTGGCATGACCATAAACTAAGTTAAGAAAAAGACAAGCAGTTTTAGAGTTAAGTTGAGTCCTATAATAAAAAAAATTGATAGAAGTTAAATGAATGAATCGAAACAACAATTTTAGGAGGGGTGACCTAATGGGAAGTGCACCACTTATTGGATTTCTTTAGGAGTCTAGTAGGAGGTGTCATAGCACCAGTCTAGTCTAATAAATAGATAAATATCTAGCAACTATTAATCCCTAGTTAACCGGTCAACCTATCTAGTAGGTGTCTAACTAATAATCCAACAATCTCTTATTTATGTTTATTTTATTACTAATTATCATTTTAAAATATTTATAATCCATTGATAGATAGTTATTAATTTATTTCTACATTCCAATTTTAGTCTAACAGTTATAGGTTTGTTTTACTGCTGGACAGTTATAGGTCTAATTTTTAAAAGATTAATTTTAAGTCTTTTACCTAGGCATTCACAAGTCCACTTTAGGCCTAGTTCCATATCATAATTCAAGCCATATTATATGTCCATTATAGGCCACATTATGTGCCAATTTCATATAACCAATTTATTAGACAGTTACAGGCCATTTCTACTTTTCTAATACACTATTATAGGTCATTTTTAACAATGTACTAGGCACTTTCCCATGCTAATTCAAATCACATTGACATGCCATTCTAGGCCATAATTTCTTCCATTCCAATCAATTTAATAAGTTAACCACAATGGCCTCACATTGCAATTAAAAGTAAGTACACAAGGTCCATAGTTCATAACTTATTTCATGCCATTATAAGTCACAATTATAAGCCACTTTTATACATGCCTTACAAGCTAATTTCTTACCCCAATTCTTAATCCCTTTTTCTTATATTACCTTGTCATATTACTTGCCACATTTTCATACATGGCTTTACACACTTCATGCCAATTCCATGCCATGTATCATATGCTCGTGACATTATACCAATCATGTATATTACCATCATATAGCATACTTACCATACCACACCATGGCATACATACCTCTCGACCAAAGCTTGCACATGGCCATACATATACATTTTTTCATAGGTCATCACACATAAATGTCATATCATTATTCTAGCATACACATATATGCATACACATCATATCATGCATGCCATGCCATTACATACCATATATATGCCTCGGCTAGACATGCCATGCCATGACACACACCTACATGCCTCGACCACACCATGTTCACACTCACACATGCATTGTTGCATCAAATTCACCATATATAAACCTATTTTCGTACTAACCATACTATATCCCATAACATACACCATACATACATACTTATTAACATTACTTATTAACATCATCTACATGCTATTACCTATGCCTACATCTCTTGGCCATAACAAGTCCATTATCAACCCTACATTTTCTTACCATTTTCTTCATATACATATTCATATCCATACTAACCATGCCAATTCTCATTACATATATCATCCAACCATGCCATACACATGACTTACATACTAAAATGCCTCACTATACCTCTTGGCCACACTTAGTATCCCCCATGTTCATGCAATTTCTCACCACACATATATACCTATCATCTATTTTCATATCATGCCCACCATTTATAACAATATCCACCACATACACTATATATACCAAGCAACCCCAAGTTAGGACACAAAGCCACTCTCTCGGCCAAAATAATTTCATCACCTTGCAAGAATAATTTTCACCAAATTAACATGCCAATCATCAAAATTACACACAAACCATCATTAAATTAAGCTCACATCACTAATTATCACACAATACATATTCAATTTACAATTTCCATACACCAATTAAAAGCAATTCACAAGCAAGCTCATTATGGCATGCTTCTATTCAATCAAACATATACCTATGTCACCTTTGAAGTCTTTTCTACACCAAAAAAGCTTTATTTCCCTTCTTGCATATCCCTTTTTCCCACACATACATACACACCCATCGAACTTTAAAAAATCATGAAAAATTATATATGTCTCCAATTGAGAATCTAAAAGCATTGGTAGGCTTAGAATGATGAAATCCCCATGGAAGAAAAATAAAAAGTGGAAAAGAACACTTACACATAAACTTGAATTTTTGCTAACCATACTTAGGTTTCCTTGAATTTTCTTAACTCCTGTGGTTACTTATGGTGTCCAGAAGGTTCATGGATCACTTTTTTATCAATTAAGGAATTTTTGGTGGTAAAATACGGTGGAATTAAAGCTTGAATTAGTAAAAAAATGTTGGCTTTTTGTTAAGGAAGGCATCAACTGGCTGTGAGGGAGAAAGGAAGAGAAATGGGTAATGGGTGGTGAGATGTCACTTAGCGGCCCTTCATACTCACATGCACCTTATATAGTGGGGCTAGGGTGGCTCTGGTGGTGACACATGTCACCCGAGCATCCCAAAATCTTGACTTTTCTTAAGAACTTTGGAAAATTTTAAAAATTCAATCAAACCTCAAAAATTATCACGTCAATTTTAAAAATCCTTGATTATGCCTATTTATGGCCCATAAAATCTTGGGACAAAATTCTTTCGGTAGGACAGTTAACTAATTCCTCGATTTATATGAAAATTTCCAAATTTAAGAAAAATAGCAAACGACCTTGGAAAATTAAAATCCCTTCCCTAATGGCCTTAGTGGAATTTTTTACCTTTAGGTTACGGTATTTTCAGGTCCGTTTGGGCACATCCTGAGTCATTCTTAGCCCAAGTCCATCTAAGTCTATGACCCACTAGATTTTGGCTTAAATAATTTATTAGTTCTACTAAATTTTTAAATTAATTTTTTTCATCATTTTATGGTCAATCAAAGTTTCTTGACCACTATGCCCCTTCTCGAGCCTTGTAAAGGTGACCCAGCACTTTAAGAACCTTATTCGAGCCATAAAGGTACTATTCATGGAGACTTAACTTATAGGCATCATATGGCATCAATCATAAATACAACATAAATAACATATTTCATGCCATATGTGTATATCATTTAATATGAAGGAATTAACATGCTCAAATAGCATAATGATATTCAAACACCTAACAGCACATATAAATACCACTAATGAGCACAAATAATATAATTATTATATTCTCATTAATATTTGCCAATTACATAATTTAAATTATGTAGTATGTATAAAAATAACAAGTTTTACTCTAATTTATTATATAAGATTATTTTTATAATGCCCGTCTTAATGAGAACATAAAATCAATAGACATCGAGATTATCCGTGTAGTGGTCCCATAGGACTTGAACAACTGCTGCACAAATATAAACTCATACAATGGCCTTGTGGGACCCAAATGGCAACTGAACCCATGTAGAAACCCAAAATCAACTAATACAAGTTTTTAGGTTAGACTATGAATGGACTTGTAACCAATATTAAGCACCTATATGCTTAGCAACTGCTATTTATCCCTAGTTAACCGGTTAAACTATGTATCACTAAGTTGTTACTCACACAAGCTATTTTTATATTTCAATAATTTCATCATCATAATTTAAACTTAAATAATTCATTTTGATACTAATATCATATCAAGTTACCATAACCAGGAGTATTATTTTATTTCCTTATTTTGGCATTAAAGCACAAAGTTATATGCCTCAATTATGTATACGAGTCTTGCATTTCCGTATTATGCTTTCATGCACATTTTAGTATCAAAATATTTATTTCTCACTTATGAGCAAATGTTATCAATTCCATATTCCTTTTTTAGCATATTTATTCACTTAAAGCAAGTAGTCCATTTCGGCCACTAATATTATTCACTCACTTACATTCCAAATAATACCAAGTCACATTTTCATCACACATTTACTTTCTCTCTTAATGCCAATAATTTCATAAGCATATACAACTCATGTGATACTGAAAACCATGTATTACATGCATATAGACTATGTATACAACTTTCAACTCATACATGTAAATATCATACTTATTACACCACCTTATTATTCACATATTTATAAAGAGTCATAGGTCATCAATCATGCTCATTTATGTACATTAATAACCCATAACTCTATAACTATCTAGAAGGCCATTTGGCCACAAGTAACATCTACACATTCATAGGTTTATTTAATACAATATCATGTAAATGCATTTCATATTATAATTTATATCATATAATCCATCATTGGATTCCATTATTAGATAATTTACACATCTACCTCCCAATGCTCACTCATTTTCACATCAAAGGCCATTCAGCCATCTCATCTTCTCGCACCCTAATGCCATTTCTTTCGTCATTCATCATGTATTAATATCTCCTTTTATTTTATAACAATCATTAAAATATTAATTAAACCTATATAACACAATTCATCTACCTTCACACACATATAGCCATTCGGCCATATATACAAACATACTTATAACACAATTCTTCCATCATACTTCATTCATTCCTAACCTATCATATCCCATAAACACCATATACAAGTTAATTCTCTATTTACATAACAAATATATATATATATATATATATATATATATATATATATATATATATACATACATAATGTATAAGCTAAAGTATACCATAAATTCAATAATTAGGTAGATTACACATACCTAGCATGCTTGAGAAACCCTACGAGGCTCGACCAAACCTTCAGTTTGCCCTTATCGTGAACCCACTTCGTTTCGACAACTACCTAATATAGATTCTATTTTAGAAAATTCATATAAATTCATATGATATCCAAAAATTACAAATGACCACATTTTTTGACTCTTGGGCACCTACAAATTAAGGGAAAATATCAATTTTCAAAAAATCTTATCTGAAGGAAAAAAATGGCACTATTCACCCAACCCAATTTTTGGTGATTTCCTTCAATTTTCCTTCAGTAATACACTTAATTATGCCTATAAGGATTTTAAGAAGGATAAAGGTTTGATGGAATAAAGAAGGATAAAGGTTTGAGTATCATGTCATAAAAGTTTCATAATTTTTGAGCAACTTTGAAAATTATTTACAGTTTAGCCTTACCTTGTCATTATTCATAAGACACTATAAAAAAAAAACTTTCTTAGTATTTTTAACCAATGAAATGACTTCCAATTTATTTCAAACTTTTTTTAAAATTATTTTATGACTAATACTTTCATCTAATAACTTCAATGCATCCCGAGTCTCAAAAATTCTATTCACCCTGAGAAAGTACTATTCATAAAAATTAGGATTTTTAGGTCATTACAATAATAAAATACTTCATCTTCCAACTAGACCATGAATGGCCAAAAATATGCTCCTCCTTCCCCTTTTGTTTTTCACTCTCCTCAACCCCTAAAATGCTTATGTATGCCTAAATCAAAGGTGAAGAACTCATTTATTACACTTTTAGATCCTAATTATGGTGAGAAATAAGCAAAAGAAGATAAAATTTTAGAGAAGGGTTTACAAATCCCTAAAGTGGTAAGTTAGGTATTTTAAATGTTTAATAATTTTTATGTTATTTTAGGTGCCAAATTAAGTTATTCCAGCTTCAATTTGAAGTTTGGAGCTAGTAGGAATTTTCTATGAATTTTTCTAATGGAAAATATATTATGTTTCTAGTGATTTTTGAAGGTAAGCATGGAATTATCAAAGTTGTGGTCTAAAAGGCTATTTTGGAGGCTAAAGAGACCACTTATGAGTGTATTTAATGAAATATACATGTAGACACCTCACCTTTTTGCCTATGATGATCACCAAAGACAGGCTTTTAAGCAATGGCACAAGCCCTTAGAAGCAAGTCCATATGGACTTATTTTAGGGTCTGTACAGACATACTCTACCTAGCTCCGTACTTGCCCAATCAGCTCTACCAAGCCCAAAGCCCATGGTCCACCTAGATAAAGTCCAAGTTCATATTATATGGACTAACACAAACCTGGTCCAAAGCCTATATACTGGTGGGAAAGCATACAACCTAGTTCTACACAGACTAAGATGTGAATGTCTGCACAGACTTGCTGACATAAAATCTTGTAGAAGCATGATTTTCTTATTTGGACAATGAAAACTAATCCTATTAGGCTTCTACTTCCTTTAGCTGGGAAACTCTTAAACTTAAGCTTATAAATACCTTTCTTGTGTATGAAGAAAGAGGAGGCTAAGAGTAAAATTCACAATAGCAAATAAACCCATCTGTGAGTCCAGGAGAGGACTCCAAAAAGGAATTGCTCTATTAATCTTATTAGCCTCAATAAAATAATTCTTTCTATACTATTACACCTTTGTGCTATTACTTGAAGAGTTTATTCACAAGGTAATGTCTAAGGTCTCTTCTGTATATATTGACATTGCTTTCATGAACTTATGATCTCTAATGATTCATCACAAGTGAGGTGATTCTATGTAATCCCTAATTTGATCATAAGAGTAGGTCATGATTTTAAGTTATTTAATAGTGTACAAATGATTGCCATTACATCATATTTATTCTGCTATCTTTGTCTAATTGTATGGATTTATTTGTAAACATGATAAAGTTCGCATGGACTTACTTTCTTGACATGTGTATGATATGTTGTCTACATGGACATATGTTCAGTTACAATGTCTTATTTGTCTTATATATCATGCTTTAATATATCTTGTTTACTTTGTTAATATTATTCTATGATGTTAGCAGATTGCATTATTAACTCATTCTCTAAAATACATGTTTGTTTATATGTCAAAATTATTGTATAGTCTATATAGACTCCCTCTCATGAGGAATATAGTCTGTATGAATGATCTTGTTTCATTCTTGTATATTCTATCTTTAAGTCTGTATAGACTCTCTCTTGCGAGGAATGTAGTCTACATGAACATTTACTTTAAATTTTAGTTTCTCATATATTTATATTCCTGTTCTTTTTTATGAGTCTATATGAATTTTTTATCTGGTATCATTAAATCTTTTTTTTTAGTTATATATAAGTAACCCTTCTCATTGGAGTGGAGGTCTAGATGAACACTATATCCTTTGTAAGCATTAGTCCACATAGATATTAGCTAAAGCTACATAGAGTCTACACAGACTAAATGACATATAGACAGGACAATTCAAGCACTTTGCTTTATTTCTTTTAGTTTTATACTTATTGTATCTTTTTGATTTATTTTGGGTTGTAATAATTAGTTAAACAACTTATGTTACACACTAATTGCCTAACTTTCATGTGAAATGATTTTTTACATAATTAATTGGTATTTTCATAATAAAATAGATTTGAGTGTTCCTAATCAAAAGTCATATTAAAAGTCTATTTTAATTAAGGCCAATCTCTTAAAGATGGAAGTTCGACAATTACCACTAATTCCTATGGAATTATAGGTAATTATCAGGTCACATTATAACTAATGAATAATCCATTTTTTGGATGTACAAGATACTGTGTTATATACTTTAAATACCATAATTTATTCTTATACATGTGAAGGTGATATGGATGCTTTAAATGTAATGCATGCTTTCTTGATAAGAGACTAATAAACATTACAATATAAAATGGAAGTATATTATTGGGGCATAAATAAGATTTGAATTTTAAACCTTTCTAGTATAGAAGATCAGAGGTCCTGGTGCAGAGGCCAGGTGGTGACTCCACTAACCACTCTTGTCCCTAATAAAAAACATCATAATCTTTATAGTGGCGACTCTACTAGGGACTAAAAATCTTAATCTAAAAGTGACTAAATAATATGTTGTCCAAATATTCTAATTTTATCAGTATCATTGCATTGCACTCTTTTATAATGTATCCCTATTACCCTAGATGGTTTTGTAAACCATGACTCCATTTTTCATTCAAGAGTAGAGAAGTGCAAGCATATCTATCACTCATAATCCTCGTACCTTCGGGTATATAAAAAGGTGAACTAATCAGTCACTATTATCCTTGATTAGAAAAACCTGTTAAGAGGGACCTCTACTTGTAGGAGCCAAGAAGCCTTTTAACTAAACCGCGAGCCCATATAGTTAAGCCTAGCAATTTCCCCTAGGTTAAATGACCCTAAGAAATTGTGATTGCATTATGACTACAATATGGGCCTATTATGTTTAACCTCATTTGGAGTGGGGGCAAGCCTATTATGCCTTTTGTTTAGGATGGACCCAACCTAATTTCACTTTGAATAAGATTTAAATATTATGGTCATTGTATTCACATGTGCTTTAAATACGTGAGGTTATTGGGCCTAATGTAAGCCCATAAGTGAACCTATACACCCTTGATGATGCTTAGGCAATCCCACCTAGGAATGAAATGGCTTGACCATATGTGTGGGTAGAATAAGGTTAGAAGGATTTCTTGTATGTGTTTGTCCTTGCTACACCACGAGCATACATTACATGCCATGTATCATTGGTATCTTACATTTTTAATATTGTACACTTGTTTTGATAGTTACCATTGATCCTTCATTCACTGCTCAGTGGAAACGAATAAGCAAGTGCCTTAACTAAGCTAGTGAAGCACTACTAATATAACCTAATCAAGGAACTATGTCAATTGATGAGTACATAACTAAAGCCATATTCATAGAGGCAATGAATGAGATGAAGAAAAGAATGATGGTAGTTGTAATAAGTACCCTATCTCATGTCTATAGCTAGAAAGAAGTAGGTCAATCCTTAGCCACTCACAAAGGAAAAGAAATTATAGATTGGGGAGATGACCAGTCTTCTAATAATGAAATTCCATATGTTACCAAGTCATAGCACAAGGTTCCGCCTCCAAAGGTAGTTGAGGATGACTAGTTAAAGAAGCTCAATGAGAAGATGGAAGCCATGACTAGGCTAGTCACAGGTGGCAAAGATATTAACCTTGATGATATCAACTTAAGGCCTAATTGAGCAATGCCTCATATATTCAAAATGCCTAACTTAGGCAAGTTTGATGGCATAAATGACCCTTGGACTCACTTGAATCAATATGCCATTGATATAAGAGCTACTCACCTCTCCAAGGAATGAATTGTGAGCCTATTCAGCATGTTTCTCATGAGCCAAGCCTTATATTGGTATCATTACCATGTGAAAAGGGTCAAAGAGGACTAGAATGAATTAGCATAGGCATTCAGTAAATAACACTCTAATAATGCTAGTATAGAAATTACACTAAATAATCTAGAGTTGGTGAAGGAAAAACCCAATGAGAGTTTTTTTGAGTACTTGTAAGGATGGAGAGACAAGATCTTAAAGATAAGAAATAAGCCCAAAGACATTAATCAAATTAATATGTTCATTAGGAATGCAAACAGTTACATGAATAGTGGGCTAACCACTAAAGGTATCACCACTTAGGAATAATTAAAAGACATTGTCATTGACCTAAAAGCAAATTATCAGAATAAGGGGTTTAAAAGGATGAATAATCACACTTTCATAAGCAATAACACTGGGGGTGCAAATAAAACAGCCGATGTGTATGTGGTCAAAGATAAAAGATATTCCAACTTGGGTAAATCTTTATCATGGTGTTTGAGAAAACTCACCATGGAGGGTCAGTTACACCCACTTCCACCTCAACCATTCAATGGATCATTACCACCCAATTATAGGCATAACAAGTGTCATGCTTATCACTAATGAATTGGACACCTTACTAATAACTGAAAACTCCTCAAAAAAGCCATCTAAAACCTCATAGATTCCAAATAAATACCCAATCCAAATGTCACCTCAAATCTCTTACCCAAACACTAATTAACTTGCCTTCTCAAATTTTGACTACCCGAAGAATACATGCTTAAAGAAATCTATAGGTTCGACTAAGTGATCTGTAAGAGGGTGAGAGAGAGTGAATCCAGTCTTTTAACTAGCTTCTGGAAGAGTGAGAGTGATAGTGAGCTTAGGGATAGCAAAAACTTTTAGGATAAATCTTCTTATGAAGATTTTAAGGAGGGAAAGAGAGAGCCACTCAAGGTTGAGAGAGAAGCAATAGAGAGAGTGGAAAAGAATGGTTGAATCCTACCCAAGAAAGAGCCTAAAACCAAGAAATTTAAGTATGATGAAGTATTAAAGCAGTTTTA
>CANXYI011672689.1:0-10004 GCA_948208565.1 Hura crepitans
ATAATTTAATAATCAAAATGACCGAATAAATCAAATTTTTAAAAATTGAATTGAACAAATTAATATAGTTATTGATTCAGTTTGATTTTTTATTTCTGTTTTGCTTTATAGATACTTAATTTTGTGAATATATTTATATAATATAAAAATATTTTAAAATAGAAAAATAAAATATTAAAAATAAAAAAATAAATAATTTAAATCGGTACCGTCTTCCTCTAATTCATGCAAATCATTTTTAAGTTATGTGAAAACCGATTCATGCCTAGTCTTAAAATTTTCAAATTTAATTCATATCAAGTCAAATTTAAATTATCTTTTTTTCGAATAAATTTAAGTCGAATAAAAAATTATTGAGCCTAATGACTTGATAAAATAAGATGGTGTGAGTGAGGGACTCTTGTGACGTCCCTGTGCCCGGATTATATAATAATATATGAAAAAAAGGAATGCGCGTAGATTATACCCTTAAGTCTTAAGCCGTGTTCGTCAATGCATGATTCTAGGGGTCTATCCTCTTAAATTGTGTTTGTATTACAATGTATGATACTAGGGGTCCCTTAAAAGATGAAAAACGTACGATTCTAGGGGCAAGACCTCTAGTTGCAATTAGTGGTTTCCTATTATGGGCCAAGTTTACATTTCCGCTCCAAAATCCATTCAATTCCATTAAAAAATACATAATTTAAATATAATTCAATTCTAAAATGATCAATTTATTTTATTTAATTATTTTTTATTTTATAAAGTTTAATATTATATATCTATGCTTTATTTTTAATAAAAATTTTTAAAAAATAAAAAGTAGCCGCATTTATTTGCGACTTGATCCTGTCCGCAAATTTTGTATGACCTGATCGGGTTACTCCGTTACGACTTCGACATATTGGCATCACTGCACCGGTACACCCTCAGTCTCGGACATCCACTTGCAAGCTGCTTTATTGTTCAAAACTGTCATCTCACAGGTAAATACATTAATTTTATCTCATTAATTGTTTTTGCACTATAAATATACTAAGAATTTCTATTTACCAACTCAGTTAAAACTTCATGTGAGATTAAAAAAACTCAACATCTAATAGTTATTTCCGTACACTATCCTGAGATTGCAAGGATTTTTTAGCCGTTGAGTTGGAATAATGAGTATGGAATACTTTTTAAATATTTAAAAAAAAATATTTTATTTCTTTGTGACAATTTGACATTAGATTTAATTTAATTAAATTAATAAATTTTAAATATAAATACGTATTAAAATAATTATTTTGATGCAAAAAAACTTTTATTTTCAATATATATATATATATATATATAACTTTTTTAATTTGTACTATTTAATATTGAAATTTGTTGATTTTATTAATTTAATTTTTAATTAAGTAAATTATATTTTTACTTTTTACATATTTTAGAATATTATATATTTAAAATTCTAATTAAATATATTTAATCGAAGGAGAAAAGCCGTTATTATCTATCTTTGTTAGGGTACCATCTCAAAAATTAATCAAACAGAATTAGAGTAACTAATGGAGTCGTAGGTTTCCTTAACTGCACAACCAATCATGCTCTCTCCTCATTAATTTTCTATTTTAGACAGCCAAAGAAAAGACTCGCCGTAAACGCCGCCAGGGCAAAGCCACATAGGCTCGGAGTAAAACAAAGCAAAGTCTCCTTATCCGAACCAATAGGTGTGGACGACGCAGCTGGAGACAGCCTGTCACCAACAAAGTCCCACTCACCTATTCCCCTAACTACGTTCTCTCTCCTTCTCCTCTCTTGCTCTCTCTGTTTTCTCTCTTACATTCTCTTCTTTCTCTCTCTCTCTCTCTCTCTGCGTTGAAGTTAGGGTTTTTCGATCTCCTTTCCCGTTTCTTCGATTTTCCGTTCACGTTCGCCGGATCAAGTTTCTCTGCTCGGTAAGCTCTCGATTGATCTACTTTTTGCTCATTTTTGTTATCTTCTTATCCTCTTGATTATTCCATTTCAGGGCTTTTGCATGTTGATTTAAGATGTTACTTTGCTTGTGGTTTTTCCTCTGCTTTTCTCGTTCATTGTTGTTCTCATGCTTAGCTGCATGTCTATGGAATGACGATTTTGAAGGTTTATTTTTCAATTTTTTTTATTTTGTTTTATTTTCTGTTGTAGAGCATAAAAATTAATTTTGGATTCGTATTTTTTCTTTGTTATTATCCAATGTGTTTTCCGTAATGCGTAGATTTGAAATGTTTATAATCAGAGAGTAATTTTCTTAATAGTTACAATTTAACTGTCTGTTCTCGTTTTCTGACGGAGGGAGGGGAAGTAAAGTAAAGGAGTTCAAGACAACATACATTATGTAAATTTCGAATATCTGGACTTGTTTTTCTACTTGCTCAAACGTGAAAAATGCCGGTAATGGAACAAAGGGAGATTGTATTTAGTTTTGCTTTTGCAAGAAGGGAGTTGCGATACTTAATTGACTCTATGGTTCAATGATAGATACATTAATTATCCTCGTTACAAGACTGTTTTTGTGACTGCAGTTGGTAATACTGTTAATGTGATAAGTAGAAGTGGCTGCAGTTGATAATTGCTGTGTGGCTACATTGCTCTTCATTTGCAAGCAAATTCTTTGCTTTGTTAGTTTCACCGTTTGTAATTCTTTGGTTAAGGTTTTACTTGGATTCTGTTTCATGTGTATTAATATTTATCATCTGTGTGCGATTTGAAATTTGCGGTGACTTCGGCTAGTTGTGGCAAGTATGCTGTCATATTGATATTTTCCACTTTTTAAAATTTGAGGCTGTGCAAGAAGCAAGTTGAAGAAAGTATGATCATCATATTAATTTTTCTCTGGCTTTTAGAGTCGTAGGCTGTTGAGAATTTGTGTTAATGGATCTTGTTCTTTGTGATCTTACAATCTCATGCAACCCAAACGCTGCATACAAGGTATGTACATGCGTACACATCTTGCCTTGTATGCATAACTTACCTTATTTTTTGCATGCTGAATGCTGATTCACCAGCCTTTCATGCTAATGGAAGTGATGTAATATTGCCTTTTTTATTTATGAATGCACGAATTAGTTTCCATTTTATTCTTTACTTCCAAATATATAATTTGACTTCATAATTAGAAAGAAAAGTCTCGAATTTGTGACGGTTGTTGTTGGACCTTTTATCCCTTTCTTGCTTTGCTTCTAAGATTAGACGCCTCAAAAATTGTTACCAATATCCAATAAAATTTACATGTAAATATACTTTGTTGATTTATTTTGTTACTTTTGGGGTGGATGGCTAAGTTGTGTAAATCTATATGTGAAACTAGAAAATTTCTTTCAAATTTATTTTGTTTTGCTTTCTTCAGTTTTCAGTTCATATAGCTTTAGAACTTTTGTGCTCTGAAATAACAGTAGTATTATAGCTTGTATGCAATATAGAGGAACTCTTTTTTCTTCTTTTCATATGATTTTTTTTTTAGTTTCTGCCATGCTTGAATGAGATGCAAGGCAAATCTAAATTTGTATTTGTGAAGATGAGAAGTTGTTCTACCTCAAATGGAATAATTTTCTCAATTTGTTTCCTGTATATGTTCAAATAAGACCTTGACATCTTTTTATGCAGTGGTTTTGGTTTTATTCTTAAATTGATGAATTTTTCCGTCATTTTTTTTTTTTTTTGAAGTGTAGGGGGGTTTGCTAGGATAACTTTCCTGTGCAAGGTTGGCAAGTTTCCAAAACTGAACGGAGTAAAGTTGGCAGTAGACCATTTATTGTATGGAGTCTTGCGTGGTCTTGCTGTAATTATTGCAGTATTAGACTAGGTGCAATAATATTCGGTGACTGTTTTTGGTTAGTCAGCCCAGACAAGCTTCATTCCACTACTATTTTGGAAATTGCTGTAAATTCAAAATTAATTCTGAGAAGCAAGTGTATACACCACCAGAGGAGGATTCCTTGCATCCATGCTGGCAGAGAGCATGCGTGGAATTTGTGCTTCGGGTAATGCCCCTGACGAGATTTGCTGCCGATGCATTCGGTGTGGTGACAATTTGCTTGGTTGCTCTTTTGATTCTTCTTGGTTTACTTTGCATTGCTTACACATTTTACTTCCGCAATCGTGTTCGTAATCAGGGGCTTTTTCAACTCACTTATTTTAGTGGTCCTTGGCTGATCCGTATCACATTCATATTTTTTGTTATTTGGTGGGGCGTCGGTGAGATTATAAGGTTGAGTTTATTGAGGCGTGAGGGAAGAGTGTTGAATGCGCTAGACTTCAAATGGCAGGAAACTGTTTGCAAAGGCTACATTGTTTCAAATCTGGGTTTTGCAGAACCTTGTTTATTCCTCACCCTTGTGTTTCTTCTTCGGGCACCCTTACAGAGGATGGAATCAGGAATTTTAAGCCGGAAATGGAATGGAAAAACTGCAGTATATGTGCTTCTCTATTGCCTTCCGATGTTTGTTCTTCAGCTTGTCATTATTGTGATTGGGCCACGATTGCGCAAGAGTAAAGGTTCCTTGAGAAAATTGCCTCATTATTTCACTAGTACAGCTACTCCCGTGATAGAAAATGCTGCTGATACCATTGCTCTCTGCTCTTACCCATTACTGAATACCATTCTCCTTGGTGTTTTTGCCAGCGTACTAACTCTCTACTTGTCTTGGCTTGGGAGGCAGATATTAAAATTGGTTATCAACAAGGGTTTGCAGAAGAGAGTCTACACATTAATTTTCTCAGTTTCAAGTTTTCTCCCGTTGCGGGTTCTTTTACTTGGACTATCTGTTTTATCTAAACCAGAGCATTTTCTGTTCGAAGCACTTGCTTTCACAGCTTTTCTTGCCCTTTTATGTTGTGCTGGGGTGTGTATTTCCACGCTCGTGTACTGCCCAATTGCAGATTCTTTAGCCGTAGGGAATCTTCAAGACTTGGAGTCTAGAAGAAGAACAATTGATGACGACAATGATGTCATATCCCTCGTTGCAAACCAAAGCCATCTTGAAGAGAGCAGTCGAATAAGCCCTGCAAGAAACTCTGATGCCTCAACCAAGCGAGGATCGATATCTTTTCGGACTTATGAGAGGGATGGGACTTCAACAGGACCATTTGTAGAACTAAGCCTCTTCTCTCCTAGTCGAGATGCAACCCCACCTGGATCGCCTCCCCTTCTTGGTTGGCCTATGCATCCACCAAGACAAGCACAGGGATATTAAAAGTGGCAAGGAACGGAGTACTTGCGGTGAATATCAATTTTGTGGTAAAGAAAAACTGATTGTAAAGGGTTAGTTTCAATAAGAATATTATTCTTGGTTTGTTTTCTAATTTTAGATATGGTGATGGTGGTTTTGGTTAATGAATTTTAATCCTTCGTTTGGTCTTTTCAGTAACCCGCTTGTTCCTAGTTTTTGATTTGCATCTCTGTCCAAATGAAAGGCATATTATAATTTTGATAAGGTGAGTCGGTAGAGATGGTGAAGGTGGTTTAATAGCTATAGTTTATCGGGAATTATACATTGATACTTTACTGTTGGTGAAGCAAGTTCAAACTCTGTTGCAAAGTGACTAATGGCCAATCAGTGAAGTATGCTCTTTGTGCGTACCGGGGATTAAATCCGATTAGTGCGCCGTGGTTGTTGCACCCATCACTTATTTAAGTTTGTGAGATCGGAAATGTTACATCTGAAAGACTGGATAGGATACCTCAACATGAATGAGACTCGTCAAAATCTTTGGAAAAAGCAGTGGACAATTTACCTGGTTAAAGATAAAGATTAACCCCCTTTTTTCTCTGTTAATTTTTCAGTTGGCGTCATAGGCCCTCAAATTTATGGATGTACTTTAGTAGGTTAATTAGGGTTTACATGTCTTGATTTGATCAATTTTATTACAAATTTTTGAAATTGGGTCTAATAACCCAAATTTGAAAAGTCAAAATTGAATGAAAGTATTTTACATTTTTTATACACGAAATGCTATTTTTTTCTTGATCAGTAATTTATACAAGTGAATTTAATCATAATTTTTTAAGATTTTTACTTTTTAAATAAAATTAGATATATTTAATTAAAATTTGTAAAATATTTTAATTTTTTTTAATGGTATCGAAAAAATTATAGGTGATTTCTCAGCTGTCTTAATTGTTAAATGAGAATTAATTTAATTAAATTTTAATTATTTATGAACGAAGTTAATCTACTAAAAATATGAAGGACTTATAGACGTTAAAAATGTTGGAAGCATCCACGTGCTAAGGTTGATTTCGCGAGAAGCAGAGGGTTAAAATTAAAATGGTTCATGAACCTAGGAGTTTTTGAAATTAAGGACGACTCGAGGAATTAGAGTTAGAAGGTTTTTGTGCAAGGGACGGCATCGAAGCTGAATCAATTATCACGCACACGGCGTAGTTAGGTAACGCATGTAACCAGGAGTATGCGATCAAATCAAACAAAAAGATTTCGAGTTTGGTGATTAAAATAATTTGGAACGTGTTCGACAGCTTACATTTTGCCACGTGTACCCACCTTAACCGCTTCTTCTTCTCGCCAATTGGAAAGTCAACAAAAGTTGGATATTCTAGAGCTGTGACTGGCAACCCCAAACCCAAACCATCTTCGTATTAAGTTCTTCCTCTGCTGGACAAGTTCGATATAAATAAAAACAACTAACTTTGAAATGACTATTATGTCCCTAATGCTCCGCTTGCTTTTCTATTCTTTGCCCTAAATCCCCACGTAATTTCATTCGGTCGCTCGAATATTTATACTGTTATTTTTGTTTAGAGAAGAGGTCCTCTCTAACCTTCTCCTTCGGATTATTGAAACCCTAGAACAAGGTCAACCAGAGAAAAAATGGCATCATTCGACCAAGCACCACCTGGCGATCCAAAGGTCGGAGAGAAGATCTTCAAGACTAAGTGCGCCCAGTGCCACACCGTCGACAAAGGCGCCGGGCACAAACAAGGTTTGCCTTCCCTTTTTTTTTTTTTTTTTTTTTTTTTTCAAATCTTGTTGTGTTCTGTTTCTATTTCTGGATCTGATTCCTTTTTGTTTTGGTTCAAGCGATTTTTTGGGTTTTCTCTTGATGGATCTGGTTTGTTCTCAGAATGGTAATGTATTCGGCTTTTCTGAACATGCAGGGCCTAATTTGAATGGCCTCTTCGGTAGGCAGTCTGGGACTACTCCTGGCTATTCCTACTCTGCTGCTAACAAGAATATGGCTGTGACTTGGGGAGAGAATACACTTTATGATTATTTGCTCAATCCGAAGAAGGTGTATGATCATCAACTGTATCGTCTTTTCTTCTTCTTGCAACTAGTTAAATTCTGGAATTGAAGAGATATTAGATGAAGGGATATTTGATTCGGGTTATGACCATGGAAACTGGAATCTTATTTGATGATTGGTTTGCTATATAACTGATTTGTTGGTAGATTCAATAAATTTGGTGTTTGTTTCATAGAATGCTGTATTAAGCTTTTTACTTGGGATGAGTTATATGGGTTAGGGCTGAATTATTTGGCTATTGACTTTATTGATTAGCGCCTTAGTGATTTGGTTTAGATGGTTTCTATATGTTACACTCTTTATTGTCTTTACATGGAGACTCTTTTTGTTTCTCAAGAAATAAGCATCATCTAAGAAAACATAGCTTTTTCTCTGCTAATAATTGGTTGTTAGGATCAAATATATTATTAAATGATCACGTTTCTGGCTTGACTCATGTTGACCCCATAAATTTAATTATTGACCTTGTTCCCAAATTAATGCTTTCTTTATGATTTTCTTTGTGCAGTACATTCCTGGAACTAAGATGGTCTTCCCTGGTTTGAAGAAACCACAGGATCGTGCTGACCTCATCGCCTATCTGAAGGGAGCAACTGCCTGAACTTCTTGATTAGTATGGCTACATAGCAAATGATTTGTGACATTTATTAATTGTCATGGACAATATATAGATATTTTTTTTTCTTAAGAAGAGAAAATTATCAATTTCTTGAAATAAGATTGATTAAGGCTCAGAAGTATGTTTTGAGAGTTGAGATGAGTAGGAAAAAAAATGCTGTTGTAAGACCATTTTCCATGAGTCCTCTCATGAAACACTGATTATTTTTTCGAAGGTCATGCTCAGTCAATTTACCTGCTGCGATGAAATTCTAAGTCGAATATTTTGGTTTTTGGCTATTTTTTCTGTTGTTGATTTATCTAAAGATGCGTGTTCTGATGATTGAGTCATAGGATGCGAAGTGTTTCACATCCTAGTGTGCATGAGTCTTGATTTACTCCTTAAAGTTGGTTGTTTTGGGGTTTGGATTAAGTAAGAATATCATTATCATTCTCATCTTGCATTGTGTTGTTGTGGTTGTACATCCATGGGAAATAGTTTTGTTGAATGCATCTTCAATCAGCAATAGTCTGGCAACACCTGATTTGAAGTGATATATAGATGTTATTAGCTTAAGCTGATGCATATTAGTCTGTTACTGTATGGTTCATGATGGATTGATTTTTTCGATTTGGAATTGAATTTAAGTTATTGGGATGTTAAATGTCAATGTTGTTTTCTGGACATATGGTCATGTTTTGTAGTGCGGCAGGGATTGGTTTAACCTCATTGTCTGTGGGTTAATCATGGAAGAGTGCTTGGTGGTGTGGTCGGGTTAACTGCAAGTATTTGCCATTTGAGGTTAACAATGTTGCGGTGTTTTTGAGGGGAATATGATTGCAATGAGATTAAGGTTTGAGGCTTTATTTTTTTTCATTCTAAAGAAGTTATGAATGTGAGAAATAAATAATTTATTCTAAGTTTTAAGCAGAGATTATAGAAATAAGTCCTGAAGTCCTTCTTAACAGCATTTTTATTATTAATTTCAGTTTTAAAGAATCAATATTGGATCAAATGGGCTTTCATTCATTCAACTTCTACTGTAATTAATGAGATATTATGCTGTATCGGGATCAGAGTGGTACTCCGGTGCATTGTGCTCATGTGGACACGCTGCTGGTGCATTGAAGAACGACACATCGAATCAAAGCCCTTGAAATCATTTGAAAAAGAAATATTATAACTATGTCTATATAGATAAATTTTATGCTTCAAAATAACTTTATTTAAAAATTCTACATTGAAAAATGCCACCTTTTATCTCCAAAAAAAGGAGCTCCATGTTTATTCAAAATCCTTTTCTCATGTGATTGTGTTTTCATCTAGGCTTTGAAGTCATTATGATGGAGAAACAGAGCTGATCGTTTGAGCAAAAGCTTCATATAGCATGAAGGTGTGTTTGGAATAATCTCAAACTTACTGCTTCCATAGTCATTAAATCTATCAACCCATTTGATTGTGAATATCAACTAAGCTTTTCGTAACTAAGAATTTTGCTTATAAAATTCAATGCTTTTGATTGAATATCCCAAATAATATTACCCACCTGTATTTTGATCATATGATCCACTTCTTCATTCAAGCTGCACCCAATCAACTTTATTCAATGTGCTCTTTATGATGATTTTCATAAAATCATCTTTCTATTATTTGTCTTTTTGAATAATTTTAGTGTCAATTCTATTTTGTCTCGGACTTTGTTATTTACTCATAAAATTTTAAATATTTGCTGGACACATAGGCATGTTTAATTATTTAATGAATTGTATCAATTTTTATATTATTATTATTAATAAAATTATTATCATTAAATATTAATTCTACTGCTATACCTTAGTATATCAATCATAAATAATTTTGTTGTCTAGTTTTCACTACTTATTAGTTTTATTTTTTCGGCTCTTTGAGACAAAATCGAACAAATGGTTTTCGTATTCATATGGCAGAAATGATTGTTTATTTATTAATGTAGTTAATGTATAATACATACAAACAATATTTACATAAAATAACTCATATAAGTAAAAAATATTATTTATATTCCATTTGTGTGATAAAACTATACTATAATTTTAGGAATAAGTATTGTTCATTACTATTAGTATACAATAAATATGCTATTTTAGAAAAAATATAT
>CANXYI011672694.1:0-16376 GCA_948208565.1 Hura crepitans
ATTGATAATGTTGTAGAATCAACCAAAAATTGTTCAAGAATCCAATACTTGATGAGCACATTGTCAACCGATGAAGAGGAAGACAAGCTCGAGGTTCCTGAAATGAGCCTGTTTAGGCCTGATGGAGATGTTGATGACGGAATGAATCAAGATCTTGATATGGTCAGGTTGATGAGCGTATTGGATGTGAATTCTCTAGTCGAGGATTCAGTTTCAGCTGAAGTGTTGGGGAGGAATAGTGAATATTATGGAGTTGGGTTATGGGTACTAGCTTCATTCATCAACCATTCATGTAATCCTAATGCTAGGAGATTGCACATAGGGGACTATATATTGGTCCATGCTTCAAGGGATGTAAAGGCAGGTGAAGAAATCACGTTCCCATATTTTGATGTGCTTTCACCATTGGACAAGAGAAAGGAAATGTTAAAACAATGGGGCTTTGAATGTCATTGCCGGAGATGCAAATTTGAAGAACAAGAAGGTTTTAAGCAAGGGATGGAGGAGATTGAGATGGGACTAGATAGAGGATTAGACTTAGGAGGTGCAATTTTTAGGCTAGAGGAAGGCATGAAAAGATGGACTGTGAGAGGGAAAGAGAGAGGGTATTTGAGGGCATCTTTTTGGGGAACATATAGTGATGCATATTGTTCAGAGAAGGTGGCGAAGAGGTGGGGAAAGCGGCTTCCGGCAGTTGATGTAGTGGTTAATAGTGTAGCAGATGCAACAGGTAGTGATGAGAGGATAATTAAAGTTTTGATGGAAGGTGTAAAGGTAAGTGATAATGGTGGTGTGGAGATGGACAGAATAATGAGACTGGGAAGAGGCATATATGGGAAAGTGATAAAGAAACAGGCATTGACAAAGCTATTAAGCTAATAGGTAGCGATGAGATTGAGGTCTCTTCTTGAACCATCTTCAAGGACAAAGCTAAGAACCCATCCAAGATTTTTCTTTTCTTTGTCGGTTGGATGAATACAGTTTCTCTATTCCTTCACAAAGCCACCCAGCTGACATAGCTATCTCGTTTGAATTTTTCATATATAAAAACTTGAAAAACAATGATACGTACAGAGCCTCCTGCTATAGGTCAATTTTATTTAACCCCTTGTATTCATTTATTCAATATACCTTTTATACTTGAATTATTGAAATACGCAGCTCTTATTTTTCTAAAAAACAAATTGAGTTGAAAAAATTCTAAACTTATATTTTAAGATTAAGTATTTATCCACTATGTTGAGAACACTTCCATACTCAAAAACTATGTTGAGAACATACTAGATTCCGTCAACACCTACATCGATCCCGTTCAATAATTTCATATTGCCAAAGGACCTATTACAAGTGCAAATCTACCCTTAGTTTTATGGGGTAATAATGAAAAATGTAAGACTGCCATCCACTGAGCTGTAAGCCGACGGAGAACGTACAGGTCCTACTGGCAAATATAACATTCTTATTATTGAATTCAAGAAGTCTATTGAGCAACAGGAAGAGAATGCATAAGCCCTTATAGACACACCAACAATGCCACTCAATCAGAGAATTTTTCTATTTACAGCCGCGTCTGTATAACGAAGGTTCTGGTACCCTTGAGGTTTGAGAATAACAACACAACCAGACGTTCTCGGAGGAAGCATCAGTGTAAATCAGAAAACAATTTGCACTTTTCGATTATTACACTCAAACAATCTATTCTTAAAATTGTTCTGCAAAAGATAACAGTGCCATTTTCCCCCTAAGCAATTGTTAAAAAAGTTCTACTCATTTCATGCAATAGCAATACAAACTACAAAAATGAATAGATAAGGAAATCGAAATAAATTTTAGAAGCCTCTACAGTCATCAAGAACCATTTAGGAGAGTATGAAAACAATCACTAGAGAACAAGGAAGAAACAGCCAGTCAATATCTCAAATGTTGGTCATTCTCACCAACTTGCCATACAGTATATGGTCATCCCTCCCAGTGTTGCTCTCTAAGAGTGCACTTTGCACCAGTTCCTGAAAAAAGGAAAACTACTATGAGCAAGATTTTCCATGTTATCCAAGGAAACAAAAGCATGTGAAATAAGCAAGTAAATTCTCACCTTCACATCCCTGTGGGAAAGGATTTTCCCCAGGTTATGGATAATCAACCTCATGTCTTCAACCTGAAATGAGCAAATACTCAGTGCCCAGGACGAGACCAACACAGGAAAAAAGAAGACAACGAAGAAGAAGGTTTTAATCTTTACCCTAATGTAGCCAGTTCGATTACGATCAAAAAACCTGAAAGCCTGTCCCAACACAAGAAAAAACAAACTATGTTATAAGAAATAAAACAAGAAGCACATCTTCACATCTCAAGTGAAAAGAAAGAGAGAGATGTTGGAATCTCCACAAACCAACCTGCAATAGTTCCTTATCAATGACTGCCTCCCTGACAGCAGATGGCTCTTTCTTTCCACACTCCAACTTTGCATCTCTTTTTTCAGACGCATCAATATTAGACTTGGGCTTTGCCTCTTCACGTTTTGCCTCTTTGGAATTTTCTTCTGCCTTTTCTTTTCCATTGCCAGTCACTTCTTCATGCTTGGCCTCCAGAGTTGTCTTTTCCTCTTCTTTAGTTTTCTGCATATAATTTCACCAAATAAAATATTTCGACAGAACAGTATTGCACTATTATGCTAAAGTGAATAGACCCACCCCAACTATGCCATGCAATATGTTCTATATCCAAATTAATTTAATTAAGAAAAATCATACTAGCAACTCAAACAATTACAAGTTCTTGCCTCATTAGACAAGTCATCTCCAGGATCTTCCATTTCTTCATCTTCTTCAGGATCTTCCTCAGGGTCTTCTTCATAATCGGTTTCATCATCTATCTTTGCTTCATAAGCCTTATGAACAGAAGCATCTTCCTTCTTCTCAGCGTTTTGATCCTCTGGATGATCTGCACTTTCAGAATCCACAGAATTCGTTTTCACAGGAAGCTCCTCAGTCTTGAGGCGTTTGTTTGTTGATTTTCTCTCCTTGTTCTTCACTTCCATCTCCTCTCGCAGCCTCTTATTTTGGTTTCTTTTTGTTACAAATTTTATGCGTAGTTTCTGCAAAAAAAGAGATCAAAATGAAGGATGTCTTAATAAGCGATGAGTCCACAGTAAGCAAGATGATGAATTAATCATGTTAACCAACCTGAAGAAATGTCAATATACGTGACCCCATCTCATACTGAAGCATCTCGTAAAAGGATTCGGCAAATAATGAAAGCTGCAACCAATTAAATTGGCAAGGGGAAAGATGTAGAATTACTCTTTAATATATTCTGATTTCTTGGAACAAAAGCTTATGCAAAACATAGTACACAATAACAAACCTCAAAGGTTGATTCCTCAATATCATCATCTGCATACTCCAACAGTGAGTCAAGTGAAAGCGATAAAGAGCGTAGCTGTACAGAAAATGCATGATTAGAAAATAGGTGAAAATCAAAGACAAAGCATAATGAGATTAGAGATTCTTTTTTTTTCCGCTTTTTCTTGTTCCTTTCTCAGTCAATATAAGAAATTTAAAATGAGTTCATGATAAAATTTCGGTCATAAAATTTAATATTTTTCAGGCTGTAATCAACATACTTGAGAATCCTTGTCAATAATATAAGAAATTCAAAATGAGTTCATGATAAAAATTTGGTCATAAAATTTAATATTTTTCAGGCTGCAATCAACATACTTTAGAATCCTTGTCAACTTTTGTTTGCAAAATCAATCCTGGATGTTTAGGAGGTTCTTCAAGCATTCTCTTTCCTTTTACATCATATTTGCCCCTAGACTCATCTTTTTCATCTTTGTCCTTCTCATCCTTTGATTTTTCATCATCCTTTGATTTGCTTCTCTTAACATCACGATCATCTCTCTGAATAACTTTTTGCTTGTCAGCTTTACCATCACCTTTAGTCCCTGAGCCACTCTTCCCATCAATTCTTCTGTCATCCTTCTTATCCTCCTTGACAGTTTTGACCTCTGTTGTATTTGAATTAGGCCCAATACACCTAACTGGAGTTGGTTTTGAATTAGGAATCACTTTATTTTCTGATTTTTGTACTTCATTCACCGGGTTTTCTGCATCTGTTCTTTCTTTCTCTGCATTTTTTGTATCATCACCTGCCTGTGCTACTTTTTTATCATCCATCTTAGTCTCATTAGTCTCAACTCCAGAAACTTTTCTTTTAAGTACTCTTTTAATTATTTTCTTCTTGACAGCTGTTTTGGTACCAGAACCTTGAACAACTGCAGAACTGCTGGTTTCGGAATTATCCTTTGGTTTATCGTCAGTTGAGTCTACTTCCTTCTCAGTTTTAACTTCAGTCTGCAAACCCTTATCTTCTTCATGAACACTTTTCCCAGCTGGATCCTTTTTTATAACTTTCTTCCTCGCAAAAGTTTTAACTCCAGAAGGATCAGCAGAAGATTCATTCTTCCCAGATGTTTCATTGTTCTCTACGGCATTATTCTCATCCAATAACTCGTTCTGCTTGCCAGCGTCAGTTGCCTTGTTAGCAACCTTCTGTTTGACAATCCTCCTTATGATCTTCTTCTTACCAGTCTTCTGAGTAACTTCAATATCCCCTTGTTCCTTCATTTCAACATTCTTGGCTTCCTCTTCTGTTTCTGTCCCATCCTTCTTGACAATAAGTTTTTTCTCTCCGTCATCACCTCTTTGTAAACTAGCTTTACCTTTTACTTCTTTATCATTTTTGTCAGCATCTGAAACAGAGTCTTTAGTTTTATCTGATTTTTCTGCCTTCCTAGAATCCTTGGAAGAATCTGTTTGTTATAGTAAAGAAAATAATTATATAACTTTCATAGTTTCAAACATAACAGAACATGCAACGCAAGGAAAGACACTCCATTTACCTTTCTTCCCTTCCTTCTCTCTAGACCTCTGAAAAAATTAAGACACAAAAATTAGCAGGAGTATATTATACCTCCGTGTAAACTGAGCATGATAAAGAGAAACTGAGTGAAAGGAAGAGGAAACAGAAGCACAACTGCATCTGCATGTACATGCAGACATAAAAAGAAACCTCTTTTCTCAAAGAGAGCTGGCGCTCTCTCTCAGCAACCATCTTTCTGTGAGCCAGCCACTGGTCTCGCCAATTATCCATTGAAGGCAGGCACTCAGACAAATCTGGAACAAACAGAACAGTGATCTCTTTATGGCTGAAGAATCCATCCTTGCCAAATCTATCATAGTGTATCTGCACAAGCAACAAGCAGCCTAATATCACCTCTTTGGCTTTCAAGAAATATAGGTCGGCAACCAAAGAACTAAGCATCTCATACATGCAGCCCAGAAAGGTAAACAATGCCCAAGAGGATAAAAGACAACAAATTCAATCATAGGCTTATTTCACAAACCTTACCCGGCAAAATAAACTAGAGCACTTAGACTTCTAAGCAACGAAAGATCTATTCGGTATTAAATAGAGCAATGGCTCTTGTTCTTCAATTAGTACTATGTAAGATAAATTCCTGGAGAAAACAATTGCAAAACAGCTCATGATTGCCCAGCTATTAAATTGTGCATTCATTTCCTTGTTCAATCTGGTATGTCCTAACTAACAACGTAAAGACAGCTCTAGCAACACCAAGTGAATAGTAGGTCACCAAGCAAAAGGTATACATTGCATCTGTCAGGTTTTAATAGATAGTTTAACTTTTGATTATGCAAGTCCACAAGTTCAGTGTTTTTCTTTTTATGTCTTTTGCATTAAGCAAAAAGGCCACAAAATAAAACCCAAGTGACTTAGGAATACCCAATGAGTAATTGCCTAGAGTTATGTTGTATTCTTCTTTTTCCACCACCACTTTCTTCTAGCAACTCCTTGAGCACTAATTCAAGAACCGTGAAAAGAAACTACCAAGCCAGGCCCTAACATCCATATTACCACATGGAAATTGCAAATATAATACATCAATGGCAAACCCAATCAGTGAAGATATCTCATAAACTCAATTCACATTGAAGCCAATCAAAGTAAATCACAATAGCCCATATTTTTTGCTGCTAGTAAATTTCATTTTCCCTAGTCTAACAATTCGAGCTGATAAACTTGGCTGCCAGTTCCTCTTAGTTCAAATACCACTTGAACTCCAACCATAATTCCCCTTTTTGGAATTAAAGAAGTGCAAAAAGTTAATCTTCCAGTTCATGATAGTGCAAGAAAGATCAAAAACATCTTGTACTATGTTTAATCACAGTTAGCATACATTCTAAAGATTCTAATTCAAATCATAAAAGAAGCGGATCAATACCTCAAGGAAACGGTTCCAGTTATGGCAATTCTTCAAATCAATTTGAGCCATTTCCCTGGCATACCTACAGATTGAAATTTTCACTTCAGTGCCATTTCATTAACTTATACACCAATTGCAACAAGGTAGACAATACTGACCTGAGGGCTGTTTGAACCAAAATAGAATCATCCACTGAGGGGTCACCACCATCTGCAGAATCCCATGGACCACCGACTGCCATGAAAGAACAGACTCTTTTCAGGACAGCAAACCTCAGAATATTGCAAATATGTGGCACTCGATCATCACAGCTTTTCTCGGATGAGAGCTCCTCCAGAGCATTCTTACTAAGTCCACTCATCAAAATTACCTGAACCCGAAAGACGGCTAAAAATTACAAGTTGACAAATATTGATATCATTAAAGGTAATAGTAAAAAAGGTGAAATGACTAACATCATGCGTTAATCATGACTAAATTAAACAAGGCAATTCAGTGTAAAGAAAGAAATCATACACTGAAAGAAAAGGGGAAGGAAAATACACAATGGAGGATAAGGACTCCACCATATAACTCTGCAGAAATCTATAACACAAGACACAAGCTTAAAACTAAAAAGTTGTAATGCCCTTCAATCGAGCTGGATTCTAATCAAAGAAAAAAGGACCCAACCCCCTCCAAGAAAAAAAAAAAACAAAATATTGAATACATTCGCATGCACACAAAAATTGATGGCCCTATATAAAAGCAAAAGAAGTCCTTGCCCCACAACAACAAAAGGATGTAACCTAATCATTGAAGATTTGTGCATTTCTTTTCACGCAAATACTTCAGAGGACCCCTTTGACAACTTTCCTGCCACAAAAAAACCTCCCTTTTTTAACCAAAAAAGCATATTCTGTATTTAAACCATATGCTTTTCTTCAAACTTATTTTTGTGTATTTAACATCAAATCTCTCTTCAAAATCTCAGCAAAAAGTATCAGCATATTTATATTTGTCGAGGTAGAAAGATATATTATTTACATAATCTCTACCTGGTCTTCGATCTTAAACCCGAGTTCTAGCCATTTTATACAAGAGGAACCCCAACTTATCACAGCATTTTAGTTTAACCCGAAAAACTTTTTTCTTCCTCAAAGAAGTCATTATATTCTTTAAGTTACTCGACTATCATTCCAAAATAAATGTGAACGGCCTATGTATACCTTGCTGTTCCGCATGCATATTTGCCCATTTTCCAGCTACTATATATCACTTTACTGGTTTTAGGGATTCCATTGTGGGAAAAAAAAAAGGAGTTAAAGACCTTAGGAATTATAAGTCGAGGAATTCTAGGTGACTTGCATCCTCCAAATAAAATATTTATCAACAACATTTATGATCTTAAGAAGGTGAAATCACATTAAATTTCACTAATCACTGTATTTCATTGTAGAAAAATTAAGTTAAAGGCCTTCCGCATTAAAAGTTAGAGGATTTATAGGTTATAGTACCCTCCCAATAAAATATATATCAACAATGTTTATGAACTTAAAAATGTAATATCGCATTAAATTTCACTAATCCTTATTGGATTTTCAACGTCTTCAATTTTTATTCACAAAAGCTAATGATGGACTCTTAAGCAGTTATTCTAAAGTCACCAAAAACAGTGTTGTAAAAGAACTTGCAAATGTGGGGAAGCAGGTTCCCCCCACTCAAACACACACACACAGAGTAGCAAGTTGCAAAACAATGCAGCAACAGGATAATCGATTTTCTTTTACAAACACACTCTTATCTGTAGAACATCACTTCCCCAAATTCATAAAGCTATCGAATAAAACTAAATAACTAGTTAACCTACCTTTGCATACCATATTGTGTGCCCAGGCTCTGATTTTACAAGTTGTTGAGATGAAAGCTTAGTTGATGAAGGTTCTTTCAAGTCTGTGATGCCATCGTCTTCAACAAAATCATGCTCAAAACTGTTGAGTTCCAAATGTTTAACTATTATTAGTCAAATGATTTTTTTCCCCATTTACAATGGAAAATAAATACCAAGTCATCCTTTGGGTTTCTAGAAACTTCAAAGTGTTAAAACCCAAAGAGGACAAAGTATTTTTATGCTTACGAAACAAAAATAGATGGCTTTACATCATCATACAACTAAAGGAGCAATAATGGATGAAAATGCATAGCATTCATAACAGAAAAAACTCAGTAAGCATCATCAAACTCGCAGAAGATCAAAAAAAAGATCACAAAACTTATCCATAAATATCCAAAAAGCAATACCTGACAGGTGTATGAATAGAAAGTTTAAGATTCTCCTTTGGCCAGTTTACAATAACCTAAGAAAAAAAGGAGAAGATTAAGCAAGAAACTAAACCATCTAACTTAGAATCTCTTCAAATAAGGAGGAAAAAAACTTAGAAGACAAACCTTGGAAAACTCTGGTGATATAAATAATCTGGGATATCTTTTATCTAATGACAAGTAATCCCTCACTGTATCAACCAAACTGGAAGCATGAATCTGCAAAAACAAAGCATAGATTTCAGATGCAAACAAATAAATAGATAAACAGTTCAAGTTACGTATAATTTAGGAGCATGACATAATATACAGTATGTCTCAGGTGAAAGCAGCAGCTGTTAAACAAACTCTGACTTGAGAACACAATTCATCAAATTAGCAGCAGTAATAGCCAAAAATACAGTCTACCATCGACATAGAAGAAATTTCCACGTGAGAATTTTCTATATTGCAGTCGTTAAGGCTACAAAAATACATCTCGGGAACTATATAAGTGATGGACAAAACAGTATCGTCAAGATGCGAATGCTTTTTGCAGATATTTGATAATATGAGCAATGGTTAGCGAGTGCAAAATAATAAAGGACATGCCAAGAAGGGTAAAGACAAGAAGACAAGATGGAGTTAAACCAAATTCAAGAGCCAAAGAAGAAACGCAAGGAATCAGACGCCCAGACCTCAAGGAAAGTAGCCCAAAAAAAAAAAAAAAGGAACTGTCGCCAAAGAAGAAACACAAGAAATCAGGCACCCAGCCCTCAAGGAAGGAAAGCCAAAAAAAAAGAGCTCCAACAACAGAAAAATTGAAAGGAAATGGGACTTCGAGAAAGACACAAATAAGCAATGAAACCACACAGAAAATTGGGTTAAGAATAGAATAGGAACGCCCCAAGTAGATCATAACTGAATTCAATTACGCCGAGCTCCTGAACCCCAAAAGAAAAACTGTACGAACTTGATTGTGTAAAAGCTCTTATCATCATCGAACTACGAAACTTGTAGGAACTTGGTTGTGTAAAAGCTCTTATCATCATTGAACTACGAAACTTGTATAAAAACTGCTGGACCTTGATGAGGTAAAATCTTGTATCATCATGGAACGACAAAACTCTTGCAATTGTTTCTCTTTACCTTGCAGACATATTCTCTTCTTTTTTCTTTAACAGATGAATGACGCCTTCAGCATAAGAGAGCAACTAGTTAGTTATGAAGATTGCAAGATACACAAGCAGCTTTATATTCAGACTAGAATAGGACGCAAATGAAACATCATGATCCACCTATGTGAAGTTTCATGGCTTGGGGTATCTCGTCGTGAACTTCTCCCTTCCTTTGCCAAAGAGGTCCCACGTCTATCTTTAGAGATTCTTGGTGGAGTTCGTTCGCGTCTAATTTCAACTGCACGTTTCCTTTCTCTCTCCCTCTCCTTCTCACGCCGCTCTAATATGCGTTCTCTTTCACGCTTTCTTTCTCGCTCACGTTCTCGTTCCCGTTCTCTTTCCTTCTCCCTTTCTCTTTCTCTTTCCCTCTCATGCAAAAGCTCTCGACGACGTTCCTCCTCTCTTAGTTCAAACTCTCGAAGATAACCAGCTCTATCATCCCTCTGCTCGTCAATCCTCAAATGACCACCACGATAATCCGACTCAAGAGATGTCCCATGAAGCCCTTTTCCAGTGCCATAATCTCTACCAGGAGGCAAGCTAACTCCATATCCTGGATTTGAAGAACTTTGAGGATATAGGAGATCATCTGCATTTCTCCGTGGAACTGCCCCTAAAATAGATGGAGCATGTTGATATGAAGAAGCACTAAGAATTGATGAATTGTGCGGATCAGCATCCATTCTTCCTCCATAAGACACAAGATCTTGAGCAAGATGACGACTACCAGTTCCTCTTGCTGCAAGATAATCAACTTGTCTGCCAGAAATATGTTACTACTCAGTGCAATGCGAACTTTACACCAGCTAATGTAGCTTTGCACAGACTATCACCATATAGAGAGGTCTAATGTGTCATAACATGGCAAGGATGACCTTGCCTGATCATCAGTGAAAGTATGAAACTAAAAATAATCAAGCACAATGAGTTGTCAAATGCATAATAATCTCCGTTAGAGCACATTACAGATTAAATCCTTAGCAAATGAAAAATACCTGGAAGCTCCATCAAGAGAAGAAGATTGTAAAGACTGCGATTTCAGTGACTGCTCTTGTCGAAGTAGTGATGCCTGCTCAATACGATCATACATCCCAGGCTGTCAAAACAGATAATTGAAACAATGTCATCTATGTGTCCAAAAAAAATTATCAAATGTAATAACAAAAAAAATTACAAGTTTAATGTATCTGCATAGACGTCGGCAATTTGTAGCTGAACTCATGGTTCAGAGAGTGATGATCAATGTTCCAGTCAATATAAGACACTCAATTCATGATATTACTAAGAGTGGAACAGAGCAACACAATCCAAATTTCCATAGTTGATCATCAACACGATAACACACGTAAAACTCAAACCTTGTTGCGTCGAGCATACTTAATAAAAATGTCCTCATAATTGAAATTCGATGGAAGATAACAAATAGTTTCCCTAGTATTATTTACATGATAATCATTTGGTTCCTTATGATGAAAAAATGCCAAATAATTTATAAGTATTGTTGATTACTAAACGTAATACTATTTATATTTTTCAATCAATTGGAACATGTTAAAACACAATTAAGACAAGCTTGTATATTTCAACTGAGGGCATTACAGAACTGGTGTGACCAGGCAATTGGTAAATGGTTAAGATGAAAGTTATGGATGAGTGAGCAAAGTAATTTTGTATAAATGAAAACATCCATGGTATTTTGCTTTTGGCAAATTAATACAACTGTCTCCTGGTTTTTCTGTCTCTCTCCGCCCCTTTCCCTATTTCTTTCTCTCTCTTCACTTCTAACTCCACTTCTCTATCTTTGCTCTCTCAATTTTCTTGTTCTCTTCTTCAAGTACTACGATTGTTGTACAATTCCGGAATTAACTTCCAGGATTATGGCATGCAAGATAGGTAATTGGATTGATGAATCTAGTTCCTAACAGATCAGTAGACATTTTATTTGTTTTAATCATTATAATTCTCAATAAATGAAAATAATTTATACATTTAAGCTTTAAATAATTATGAGATTCTTAATTCAATGAGGACGGTATTCTTTTAATTTTTTCCACAGGTGTGCATGTGAGTTTTTTGACTATTAACGTACCAATTAATTCTATTCCCCTTAAAAAAACCATTCATGATAGTAATTAAAAATTTAGGCGGCATAAGAAAAGGGGTGTTGGAAAACTTTAAGAATTATAGTTTAAAACATTTTACTAACTTTTTTTTTAATTAACAAAAGCAATCACATGTCAAAAAATAATAATAATAATAATAATTTTGAGGAAAAAAAACAAAAATGAATAGCAGCACCTGATGTTGATGACTAAAACCAACAGAATCAGTGCAACGCACAGCTGGATCACTTTGTACATCCCTCCCCAGATAAGCACTCTGCCGTTCACCATATTGCCGTCTATCTGTTGCTGAATAATCATGAATCTTCTCTGGATATAACTGATCATTTTTAGGACCATATCCATGAGTTGATGATGGACCATAATCACCAGATGCAAACTTTGGAGAATCAGGTAAAGCTGAGGTATATCCTCCATGACTTTCTAAAGCTGATGGTCCAGTCACTTTAGCACTCATAGTGGGTGCCTAATAAAGACAAATCCAAATGGAACCTTAAATGTCTATAGCAGACGAAGGTCAAAAAAAGAAATCGAGAACACTGCAGAATTAAAATAGAACAAGCTCGTTTGAAGTTACAGCTACACTAACAGCAATGCAATTGATAAGAGATTTTCCAGGTCAAAATTTCAGGGTTCAACATCGAAGAAAAAATAAATTGTCAATCTTACAATAAATTATGAAATTATATAACATCCAAGCAAAAAAAAGCAAGTGACATGTCCATAAAACATGTCTTAGCAACCTGTTGAGCACCAGTCATGGCAGCTGAGCCATAGATAGCCCCATATTGTCCCCCATAATGTGCTGCAGAGCCTCTGTACCCACCACCAGCTGCATCTTGGGAACCACTCAACAGTGAAGGATGCCTAGAAGCCAAGGAACGTTGAGAGCCTCCATCAAGCCCTCCAACTGAACTCCCAGAATATGCACTCGCTAGCTATAGAAATACAATATCAAAAGAAAATGATATCATTAATTTGAAAAAAAAATTCAATACAACTTCTACATTTTTAAGCATCACTGTGCGACTGTTTCACAGTCAAGTCCAATAGGGCATCAAATCTTATAGTTATCCATATCCATGAAAAACAAAAACAGATTAATCCAACATCCCCTAACAATTCCAAGAGCATTACGGAGTTAATTCTCTCAAAAGCGAAAAGAATAAATGCCAAAATTGTCAAAACTACAATTATTAAAAATTTTCAATGCAAAATGCAAATATTTACAATCTGCAAATTCAATTACAAAATAAGAACACAAAGAACGCAAAGTTCTGATTACACCGAGTAAAGAAACTTCTACAAGGATATCCCCGTACCAAAGGACCAAAAAAAAAAAAGCACACATTCAATAAAAGTCCCATAAACAAGCAAAGTTGCAACTTTTGTAATGAAGCTTACATTTTGACCATATCCAGATTGCCCGCCGTAAGGTTGCTGCCCGTACGCACTACTGCCTCTAGAGGAATACATGTTTAAACCATAAACTAAATGAAAATAACCTGAAATCAAAAGAAACCGCGCATGTAATCAAACTGTGCCCCTAGAAAGATTGAATCGAAAATCTAGAGGAGAGGATTTAATAATGAGAGAAGACGAAAACGCACCAAAAGGGATATACTGCGCAACAGAGTACTGGAGTATTAGATGATAAAAAACCCTAATTGTTGCGAGGAATTGCAAGCTCCTAAAATTTACAAGAGCTTTTTATCTGACTCGTGTTTGGGGGGTTGGAAAAAATAATATACTTTTGGGTTCGGGCCGGATTGATAAATACTGAAATGGGCCTAGCTTTTACCCTTTGAAAGCTGTTTGGGCCAATTCAACTAACTGATACAGTTTCTGCGGTAACATTTAAGGTACCCACAAAATGTATTTACTCAAATTTTAACTCCATTATATTATATATGAAGGTTTCTGAGTTCAATCCAAACCAGATTTATTTTTTATTAATACCGAACCCTTTAAAACATAATAAATTTTAATTAACTTAATATTGAATGTTTTGAGTTCATATATATTTGTTATATAACATTTTAATAAATTAATATTTAAAATTTACGTAAAACTTGAGTATTCATTTAAACTCAATCTATGTAACAAAATTGATATGAACTCATGTGGAGTCTATATAAACATCACTGAATCTATTTTATTAGAGAGTGTTTGAACACCATTTTATAATTACATTGCAGTGTAATTATACTATTTTTGTAATTATTAAACATATTTAATTGTTATTATGTAATTACGTATAAATTATCACGATCACGATATAATGTAATTACATTATTTTTTTTTCTTTTTTTTAAGAAAATAGTTATTAGTAAAATAAAGGATAATTACATTGTGTAATTATTTACCACCGATACTCATGGAGGTAAGAATTGAAAAGTGTAATTGGGAAGGTCCAATTACATGTTACCAAATAATTACTTGGTTGAAAAAATATGTCACTTCAGTGTAATTATAACTAATTACATCCAAATTTAATTATACAGTAACTTTTCAAACACACCTTTAGCTTCAATTCTCAAAAATATCAAACTTATTGCCATCTCTGATTGAAAAGAGATGAAAAGATTCGAATTCAAGACCTCTTCCTAAATACTAAATCGGTGTACATGTTCATCCCTTAATGTTTTGTATTTTTTTAGAATAATACACATTCCATAGAGAAAAGAGGGTGCAATTAAATCTTAAAACTCTTACACTCTATTTGAATGGTTGTTATACATGGGTTCATAACAGAAAGAATAATTTAGTATGAGATAGAGCAATATGGTTTTATAATGTAATATATGAAATCATGTTTAAAATGACGGTATAATTTTAGAATAATTTTAACTGTATTAAATTATATAATAAAAGATAAAATGACTAATATGCCCTTATTTTTTACATTATGTTATTAATAACTATAATTAAAATATTAAATAAAATATATTATGTATTAAATTATATGTATATTAAATTAATAAAAATTAAAAATAATTTTAATAAGATACTATCCAATAACAAAGGAATAATTTTTTTTACACATAATTTTAATATTACGCATTTTATTAAATTTCAAGTTGTAAATATAAATATGAAAATTTTAATAATGATAAATAAATTACATTTTTTAATTCTTCATATTACATTTAAACATTTATTAAATATAATCATGAAAAAAAAAAGTGTATATATATATATACACACAGTATATCTTTATTTTAGTGAAGTACTAAAGGTATTTTTGATAAAAAAAATACACCCATGAAAACACACTAAATCGGTGTATTTTATATGACCATCTTCTTCCTGCCCTTCTTCACCATCTCAACCAACACCGTTCCATGAAAAATTTATCAATCATCTAACTAAACATAATTTTTTATGGTGTGAATCAATAACCATTAAACAAACACCACCGTTCAAATAGAGTGTTAGATTTTAGAAAAAAAAGACTTTTCTACCGTTAGGCTACAAGGTTATTCTCCTCAAATTTTGATTTCTTAATTTTCCTTTTAGATAAAATTACATAAAATATCTCTTTTTTTAAACATTTTTCATAAAATATATCTCTTTTTTTTATTTCTTTTTAAATTTTCTATATCAAAAGTACCACCGGACCTCTACACATCCAAAAGTTCATATTTCCTAGATTATATATGTAGTTCTCATCTAACCTGAATTAGCCATTCAACTTCTAAATAAAATTTATCTAAAAATTCTTTTTCGCAGAAAAAAAAAAAAAAAAACGAAAGTATAATTAATTTTATGACCAAATAGTTTTTACTACTTTAAATATTAAGAAAGACATGTTGCATTTACTTTAAAATTTCAAATAAAACATTTAGCTACTTTTTCATTCTTTTTTTCTTAAAATTTTATTTCTTTATTAAAAATATAGAAAAATATTTTTAAAGAAGAATATTTATTTAAAAAATAGAGAAAAATATGTTTGGCTAGTGCACAGATTCTTTTAGCTTGGTTTGCGTACATGGGATTACATTTCATGGCATCATCCATTTTTTTAAATGCATTAATTACTTAAATTCATAACAATTGGAATCTAGCTTTAGTTTGTTCATTTATTTTTCTTCTCAAATTTGTTCTTAAAATTATAACTTTTAATAAAATATAAAAAAAAGAACTTAGTTAGAGGCAATATGACTATTTTTTTATATTAAAAAAATAGAAATAAAATATCTCTTTGAAACCAACAACATCTACTTAATTAATTACTTATATGTGGTCTAATTAACGGCTACCAGAAAAAAAATTATCAAATTAAATATCTACTAGATTAATTATTCAAATATTTGGAAGATTGCATTTTATTACTTTCATAGATATATTTAACATGAATTCGAATTAATTGTGTAATAAATTTCAAATATTAAATTATATTTATTAAAAGCAACTAATCGTACAATATTTTCGAGTGTTTATGGACCGGTTAATTGGTCCATGAACAATTTTATTAATCAGTTCATTAATTTCGGTTAATCACTATAT
>CANXYI011672727.1:0-14196 GCA_948208565.1 Hura crepitans
AGCGAAAAATGACTGAAGGGCAAAATGTTAATTTTAGGGAAAGGCCAGAGGCAAAATGGGAAATTCAATAGTCATGGTCAAAGTGAGGAGAGAGGCACATGAGAGCAATAATAAAGTGACATGTGGCCAGTAAGGATGAGAAAATGCATGAGAAATGAGGTTCGGGAGTGGGCCATGGTGAGTAGTGCCACACGAGCCGTGAATAGTATCCGCGGGCCAAATGGAGCTAGCTCGACCAAAAATTTGTATTTATTGTAAGATGCATTATGATGAAATTTAAAGAGAATTTAAGGTCATATAGGAGGTTAAAAGTCAAAAACAAAGTCTAAATTTATGATAGACAGTAAATTACTTAGAGCTGAATAGAAAAATTTAGAAATATGCTCAGAAAATTTCAAAAGTGGCACACCTTAATGGTAAAAAATTATGAGGAATCCAAAAATCATAGTGTTGGAATTTTTTGAAGATGGAAACTATGAGAAAAATATTAATGAAATAAATTCAATTAAATGTGTACATATGTGTAAAAAATGAAAAATAAATGTGTAGGGAGCATTTCTAGCCCTTAGATCAAGTGGAGATATGGAGAAATCATGGCTATCCATGTAGAGAGAGGGAGCTGATGAGGTGTAATTAATTAAATGATATTTTTAATGCATATATACGTGGATTAATCTTAGCTATCCATGTGTATATGTTAACTTTTAATCTTAGCCATCCATTTGGCTTATAAATATATGAATATTAACATTTAATTCACTTATTTTCAGCCAAATTCTCCCTCCCAAAAACCTCTCAAAACCAAAATTTTCCTTATGTTTTCCATCCATACTTTTCTTTACAAGTTACTAAATAAACACCAAACATTATGCAAAAAGGATTGCCTTCATCATCTAGCTTGTTAATCCTTTGAAAATTCATAGAAAAAGAAGAGTTTTAGAGGAGGAAAAGAGATAGAAGAAGGGGTGTCTAAAGGTTAAAGAAAGGTGGGTAAGTGATTTATTGTTTATGTGATTTATTGAACTAAATAGGGATATTAGCTAGTTAGTTAATGAACAAAGTAGAAATCATGTATGGTTAATGGTGTTTTAGTGACCTTTTGTAAAGGAAACCATTATGGAATTGAAGGAATTGGAGTGGGATGGTGAGATGGCAAGATTGAGGAGGAAAAAAAGCTTATTCAAAAGTATTTGTATTCTAAAGTATGGTTTATATGTGTTTATGGTATATACATGGAACATGGTGGAAGAATGTTGCCTTGAAAGAGTAAGGTGTATGGATATAAATGATTTGATGTTCATTTGATGATGTTTAGAAATGAGAAAGACTAGAAAATGAGAAGTAAAAATTTAATTAGCATAGGCATATGTTATCTATGAAATTTTTAAATGTTAAATGTACTATGGAAGTAATTGGTTTAATTTAATACTTAGTTGTAATAAGGAAACAAAATAAGTAGAAGTAAAGGTAATCATGGGCAAAACATAGACATTAAGGAGCACTAATTATTTTATGATTAATTAAGGAGATAATATGATTTATTGTGTGCTGAAATGATGAAATTTATAAGGAAAAAAATCACTAGGCGAGATGAATATTTAAGCATTGGTATTATGGAGGAATTAACAATTATGTATGTGTGTGTGTTGAGATAATGAATAGAAAATTTTGAATAATGAATAATGATGATAATAAATAACTAGAATTAAGCCTAATTGATCAAAAGGGACAACAAGTGGTTAACTAATTTTAAATGATTGGTATCAGATAATTTTATAAAATTACAAGAGAAGGGTAAGTAGATAATGGAATACAAGATTAAGGGGATTGTTATAAAGTGAGAAAATTAAATTAAACATGCAACTTAAGGAACTAAGATTAAGTAAAAGAAAATAATGATAGGAAATTGTCGGAACATGTGAAATTAAATATATACTTAAGTTGATTTATGGTAAATAAATCAAAATAAATATGCAAGGCTATTCATGGGAAAGAATTAAGTATAAGGAGCAAAGAAAGGATATAGTGGCATAGATAGAAGTGTGAAATAATAATAATAATAATAATAATAATAATAATAATAATAATAATAATAATAATAACCACCATAATAGTGATGATAATGTTCAAGAAAGGAAAGAAAGGCAATAAAAATAACCAGGATAAATTATGTTATAATTAAGGGTTTTAAATTGAGGTAAATTATGTGAGAATTATTTGACAAGGATTAGAGTAAAAATTTAACATATTTATAGAAGCTACTTAAAAGGGCATTAAGACAAAGTCAATTATGGGATCAAGATGAAATTAATAATATTCATAAAAGAGAATCTATATGTTGAATAAATAAAATAAATGTATGAAAACAAACCTATCTTAGATAAACAAATTAAATGTATGCAAGTATACATAAACGATGCAAATCACTTAGTCATAATTGAGAAGATTTATTACATGAACATAATGAAGAACATCGATGAGAATAACTATGAGCAGAATGAATATGACTATGAGATTGAGATTCAGCATATGAAGTACTCATGAAAGGTATATATGAGTATATCATAAGTCTGATAAGCATACGATGATGATGATAAGTACACTATAATAAAATATGAAAAGAGAAGAGATTATGAGATATGATGTATAAAGACATGAAGACATAAACACATCAGTACTTAAACCTGATTGACATAAAATGAATGATTAATGATTAAGGCCCATATTTGTTAGACACCTACTAAATAGGTTGACAGGTTTACTAAGGAGTTAACAGCTATTAGGACACTTCGGTGTCATGAGATGTCGATTTATAAGGACGATTATGAGATGATATTGAACTTTTATGATACTGTGTGGGTGCAGCTGCCTTAAGGTCCACAAAGGGCTACTACACAATTTATGAGACTTGGTAGTAGGTGCAATTGCCCTAAGGTCCATGAAAGGCCACTGCACACCTTGAGATTTGATGATAGAGTGCAGCCATTGAGGTCTAAAATGTAGGCCCCCACATATATAGTGATCCTATTGTTCAATGATAAGAGTGATGTCTGTCTAACATAGGCTAAAAGAAGAAATAACTAGATGAAGCATGTTAAATCACCATTAAAGAGACCATAATATTGTAAAATTGAAAATGTGTGAGAGGGAAAAGAGAGAAAATAGAATAAAGGGAGAAATTATTTGAATTACTAGAGAAATAAAGTAATCATATAATGACAAACCTTATTATTAATACATAAATAAAATTCTTTATAAATTTTATGCATATCAAGCCAAAGCACGCAACATAAGTTTATTAAAAATTGTATATATGAATAAGATGAATCAAATATAGATAGATATATATAAATAAAATGTAGAAAGAGACGTAAAATGTAAAGTGAATATACTGAAAGGGAAAGCATGAACAAGAACTACCATAAAGGATTAAAGAAGAAATGTAGGCATGTTCTTAGAAAATCTAGTAAAGCATGACAAATGAGAAATAAATGGAACTAATATCAAATACATATTCAAAAATGAGAATAAGAGACAATAATATTACTACTTAATAAAGAAGATAAATTAGAATAAGAGAATAGAGTTAGGAATAAAATGATTATGAAAATATTATAAGTAACCAAAATAATGAAACTAAGACTTAATTAAAGTAACTTATATGAATAATTATTATTTATATGAATTTAAAGATATGTTTCCCATAGTATTAGAATACACCACTGAGCATTTGTGCTTAGCACATTGGCTTCTTTGCTAATGTATAAGTGATCAAGTAAGGCAAGTGGAGCAGCAGATCGAGTCCCAACACTAGCTAAAGCATATCATTATTGACATACGTAAGATAAGTCCATCACAAGCATTGTTCGTATGTTAAAAGTGTACTTGCATTAAGAATAAATTAATTGTTATTTTAGGATTTTATGGGCATAACAGTGTATCAAGGCTACTAGATATATATTACTAAACCTAAATAGATGGACATGAGCCTTTGTTGTATTAAGACCAATCGAACCTAGAACTGACTAATAATTAGTTGATTATTAAATATAATAACAATTCTTATTGAGTTAAATAAGTTATGGGTGAGAGTAGGATTAAGATAGGTGACCTTCTGGGAAGTGGCATCCCTTGCTTAAACTAGAAACGGATCGGGTAAGAGGTGTTACAACTCCACCCTATAGCAATACTAGAATGGAAATGGGAAAAGGTCACCATGGATTTTATAATTAGGTTACCCATGACAAGGAGTAATGTGATGTAGTATAGGTGTGATAGGCTAACCAAGATAGCACATTTCATCCAAGTAAAGATAGATTATTCATTAGAAGAATTGGCACAATTGTACATTAATGAGATTCTCAAACTATATGGAGTATGAGCATCTATCATTTTAGATTGGGACTTGAGGTTTACATCTAGATATTAGAGGAAATTATATGATGCCTTGGGTACTCAACTTACTTTTAGCATTGCTTTCCACCCACAGATAGATAAACAATCAAAGAGAGTCATCCAGGTACTAGAAGTTATGCAAAAGAGCTATGCCATTGAGTTTAAAGGCAACTAAGATAGATATTTATTTTTTGAGAAATTTCCCTACAATAATAACCATCAAGCAAGCCTTGGAATGGCACCATATGAAGCTTTGTATGGGAGAAAATGCAAAACTCCACTATGTTAGATAAAATTGAGTGAAAATAAGTTGATGGGACTAAATTTGATTACACATGTAGAGGAAAAGGTTAATATCATCAAAGATCGATTAAAAGTTGCAACAGATAGGTAGAAATCATATACAGATTTAAAAAAAAGGCCAGTTAAGTATAAAGTGAGAGATAAAGATTTCCTAAAGGTATCACTAATTTAGTAAGAAAGGAAAGTACTCTCATTTAGCAAGAAAGGAAAGTTGAGCTTGACTTTCATTGGCCCGAAAAGCTAAGGCTGATGTTCATTAGCCTATATGAAATCATTGAACATGTAGGGCTAGTGGCATACAAGTTAATAGTACCTCTAGCATTACAGCAGATCCATGATGTATTCCATGTGTCAATGCTAAGGAAATACATATATGATCCTTCACATGTGATTACAACTGAGGAGATAGAGTTACATCTAGATCTATCATATGAAGAAGAATTGATCTAGATCCTAACACGTGAGGTGAAAAAGCTATGCAATAAAGCAGTCCCACTAATGAAAGTACTATGGAAACACCAAGGCTCATAAGAAGCAACATGGGAAAGTGAATAACAAATGAGAGAGTAGTATCCATATTTGTTTGAAATAAGTTAATTTCGAGGATGAAATTTCTTAAGAGGGGAAGGAATTGTAATGCCTAAAAACCCCAATTTCATGAGTAGTACTTCTTAAGGCATCAATAGTGTTTCTAGAGTAACCATGTCACATTGAGGTGGCTGAGGGTGAGTAATAGTCATAGAACTATGATGGGCAAAATAATAATGAAAATAAAGTTATTTGTATTAACCACTAAACCAATAAAATTTTCCACACCAATATCTAGTGAATAGTGACTTGAGTTTACATTGAGTTGTCAAATGGTCGGTATGCGGCCGGACTAACATGAAATAGCATGACATGAAGGTTAAAAATTCCAAGTAGTCTAAAGGTGTTGGAATCAAAATTTTCTAACATCAATCAGTATTTTATTGGAATTTCTTTAAAATGCAATTAGATAATTAACCAAATTCCCATTGGATTTTAGACCTGAGATTTTAGAGGTCCTTAAATTAAGAATTTATATAATTTTTGGCACTAAAAGAAATAATTTTGGAGGCCTCTGACACTAAAAGTACTTTTTAAAGGTTAAAACATAAATAAGATTAATCGGGAGCATCAGATCACAACATGGTGCAATCGTGGCCATCTATGCTCTTAATATGAATAGTGTAGGTATGTATATGTGCACACATAATTAAACCACCATCTCCACCCCTATTTTCCTCCCATGGTCAATGCCACCATGCTTTTTCTCTCATTCTCCCTTTGTTCTTTATTTCTCCCTTAATTCACCACCAAAGCTCACACTTAAGACATAAAAATCATCTACATCCTCTCTAGAAGCTAATTTTGGTGTCAATTTGGCATAAAGAGGTGGTTTAGAGGCAAAAAGAACTATTTGAAGGTTTAAGGTTTTGTAACCCCTAAACTTGGGTAAGCCTTATTTTGATATTCTAATATTTTTCTAGGTAACTATAGATGCTTTAGATCATGATTCTAGTCTTATTTAGAATTTAGAGCTGTATATATTTTTTTATGAATTTTTCAAATTCATTCCCTATTATGGAAATTATAAAACTTGGAGGATAGCAAGAGCAAGGGCAAAAATAAGTTATAGAGTCATAATGCCAAATAACCTTTCTATAAGTACATTTGATAAAATATGTGCATGGATGTGTGAATTGCATAAATTTCATAATAGGTGTCATATAAGGTTTAATTGATTTTAGGGGTTAGAATAAGCTTGAATTGACTTTACAGGTATATTATGGTTTAATTTGTGTTAATTGACTAACATGAATGAAAAATGGAGTGAGAATGAGCTAAATATGGAAACTAGAGAAATAGACATGTATGGAAAATAGGGACATAGTTGGAATTTATGGAATTATTGTGTAATTGACATAATTAAGGTATAATGAGCTTAAATGTATTCATATACTATGCATGAAGCATGTGTATTGATGAATATGTACACTATTGAAAATGTGGGGATGAAACATTTGAATGTTGCGTAACAAATATATGGTGCATAATGTACATGGCACAACACATGTAGTAATGTATGTAAAAATATAATGCATAAGACAATGTGCATTAATTTGTTGATAATGTGTTGATGGAAGAAATGGCATGATAAATGGTAATGTGATATGGAGGAGACTGTGTGATGAGAAAATGTGAATGGTATGATGGATGAATGGCATGAAGTGACCATTTGATATGACAAAGTATTATGATGAATAATAAATGTGCTTATGAACATTAACTATGAAATTGTGACTGGAAATGATATGAGAAATTTGTATATGAGGCATGTAAATCATATGTAATAAGAATAAAGATATGAATACCCCATATATGTTAGACAACTTGCTGGATAGATTGACTGATCAACTAAGGGATGTAATAGCTACTAGGACACTTTGGTGTGACTTATATGATGATATTAATACTTGATTATATTTGGTTATAAAAGTGAATGTAACCGTTGTAAGGTCTAATAAAACCACTGCACGTATTTTAAAGTGGGTGCAGCTACCGAAAGGTTCAACAGGACCTCTACATACATATGTATTGATTATATTAATAATATTGATTATAATATGGGTGCAGTTGTCGAGAGGTCCAATAAAAGCATCGCACATAATCTAAAGTGGGTGCAGCCATTAGGAGGTTTAATAAGACCACTAAACACTATAGTGATATGCCATACTAGTGTAATACCCATGAGGTATAAAATATACATCACTATATATCATGATCCTGATATCTAGTATTTAGATATGTGTCTATCAGATATGGGCTAGTAAATTGGGAAAATTAAAATGTGATATTATGAGAAATCCAGTAACTAATTTATACTATAAATGTATACATGTTAAACAAATTGGATATGATGATGACCTAAATGAACTAATCATAGTGGATAATGTCTTGGGCATTAGTATGAAAAGTAAATTGGTTAATGAGTATAAAACTTAATAATAATAAACAAATATGGGAAATCAATGTTGAATATAAGTGATAAATCATAAAAGGTAAGTAACATAAAATGAGCAACAATAAATCGTAACATTACAATGACATAAAATGGTTAATGATGTAATATTATTAGGTTAGTAAAATGCACAAGTGTTATATGACATATTTCATTTGGATTTGCATGCTTGGCATGAGTATATGTGTATATAAGCATACCTTATTGAATACACCACTAAGCTTTATACTTACAACGTTGTGTTTTCCAATACCTAGGTAGTAGATAAACAAAGCTCTAATCCAGCCTCAGCATAATGGTGCAGTGCAGATAACTTTGGCTTTGGTATATCTTTAATGTGATGTAAATAAAGGTAGTTGGCACTCATATGTACATAAACAAGCCACGGGCCTAGTTTAGGCATTTGTACGTATAGCTATAAAAGTACACCTATTATATGTAATAATTAAGTAGTTATTGGTAATATGTGATAGGCTCATAATATGTGCTTGATATGATGTTATATTGAGACTGCTATTGATTTATGTGATTGTGATATGACTATTGAGACTAAATGTGATTGGGGTTATTATGCATTGATAATAATGATACTGGAGGTTAGAAGGACCTAATAGAATGATGTGAGATAGATAATATTATAGCAATGTTATTTTCTAAAGGTTCATTTTGGCATATGACTTCATGCAGCCATTATACTATTGAATTTTTTGTCTTAGCAAATGTATGTTGATTTTTGTGTATGTGTATATCTAATACATAATGATTCACACATGGGCCCTGGATGCTTATAATGAACACATACATTATAGGGTCTTTAGAAGATAATGTTATAGCTAGGCAAAACTAGTTAACATGTTATCTTTTATTCAGTTGGCAACAATTCGGGTAGGAGGTACCACAATATGCCATGTCTCATTTAGATTTAGATTTAGTGAATGGGTCAGGTGAAGGGTGTCACATGTGTAACTTAGATGTGCACTTTTTATTTATATGGCTAAGATGACAATGCCATAAGAAAGATGGTTTCAAATTATCCACCTCTGTCCCTTGGTATTAATGTTATAAAGTTGCTTTTGATTATCAAGAATATATATTCCATTAATAATTGATGCAAAACATTATAAAATAGTGTCTTTATAAACTGAGCAACCATTACCCTTATTAATGGAAATATCAAAATCTTGCTCAACAACACAAGATAAAGAAATAATATTCTTATTTAAGGAGGGAACATAATAACAGTTATTAAGTCCTAATACAAGTCCAAAAGGTAAATCTAAATGATATGTTCCTACAGCTAATATAGTAACTCTTACTCCATTTTCCACCTATAGGTCCATATCACCCTCGTTTAACCTCATATTGCTCTTTAGTTCCTGCATATCAAAAACTAAGTGAGAACTATAATTGGTCTCGAATACCCATGGGTGATTATCAACATCAATTCTAGTATTAATCTTAATAACATTAATACCTAAATAAGAGGCATCTTCATGCTTCTCCTTCATTTGAGACCTTTTTACATGCTTTGAAATGACCACTTTTAGGATTAGTCTCTTTGCACTTTCATGGGCTTTCAACTAATTAAATTATATTTCTCTTCCCAATAGAAAAGTCTTAATTAGGTTTACTGTGTCTTCTGATTACAAAATTAACTCTTAATTTTGAATATAAACACATGGAATTAAAGCCCAACACCTTAAGCCTATAAAGTTAAAGTGTCCCCCACTATCTTCAAATGGAATAACTTCTTAGATATCTCATATCTTTTTTATTCCATGAGATAATAAATGATAAGCATCCATATGCTCATGCTCTTTCTAAAGTTTAAAAGGCAAAAACAATCATATTACCATTGATATCCCTATATACTTTTGAAAAGGCTTCTAACTCCTAGCAGGAACATTAATTGAAAGAGTTGGAATATATGTGTCCAACATATAACTATTTTCTCACTTCTAAAAACTATTCTCATATTTCAAAGCCAGTTCAGTCAAATTATTGGCATCAAGAATTTTTTCCATATGTTTAAGTTAAATAAACTCATGATGCAGATATATTGATATGTGAAGAATGAGAAATATGTTAATACATTATTGTGTACATGAATGCATTTTATAAGGCCTTTTATGTGCTCCTATTATTTTATTATAAACCAATAAGCCTCACGTTGATATGAGAAAACTTAGTGGTTTTCCTAGTGAGACAGTAATAATTTCTTATTAAGGTCAAACCTTAGGGTTGCCCAACCTATAACAAAAATAGTGGGTATCTCATGCCAATTGCATTTTCATAAAACTACTAGTCATTGGGCCACTAACTCTTAATGTATATGTATCTTATGCACATTTTTCCAATCTACTTCTAGAACCATTAACCTTAGGTTTGCCTAACAAATTAATAAACTATCTAAGACAGACCTATTAATATAGTCGTAGACATAACGTGGGCTTGGGTTTTCCTAACAACCTAATACTAACAAGAATTCTAGTTAAAACTTTATTAACAAAAAGCTTGTAAGTCTTAATATTTTCTTTGAGAGATTTTTTCCATTTTAGTCTCTTCAAGGTTGTATACTTTGGTATGCTTATGTAAAAGGATATTGTATTATTTGGCATGCGTGTGCATTTTAATCCTATTAAACATATATATGCAATTTAATCATATTAAATATATGATATAGTTATGGACTTTTACTACATTGATTTCCTTGAGCCAAAGGAAACCAATTTGGGTTGGACCCTAGGTAGTATGCCTAAATTACAAACCTAAAAAGAAATAAAAAAAAAACATTTTTAACTTATTTCTTCTTAGTCCTCATTGTAGATTTATTATATTTTACTAGGGATGAGATGGCTAATGTGTGGAGTCGCCACTTAGCTCTACATTAGGACCATTGATCTTTTTGCTAGAAAGGGTTTATAATTAGATCTTATTAATTCCCTAATAATATACCTTCCATTATATTCGAAAATTTATCAATCTCATATCATGCAAGCAAGCTATTTTTTTAAAGTATTCATGTCTCCTTTTCACTTAAAGAAAATAAATTGCAACATTCAAAATGTACAATAAAGTATAAGTGTGTAGTGAACATCCATAAATTGAGTTATTTATTAGTTGTTGTTTAACCTAACAACTACCTATAATTCCATAGGAATTAGCAATTATTGCCTAACTCCTATCTCTAGGAGATTGACCTTCGTCAAAATATATTTTTTATGTGACTTTTATTAAGAAAAATAAAAAAATTATTTTATTATGAAAACACTAATTAATTAGATAGAAAATCATTGATGTGAGGTTAGGTATTTGCTGTGTAAAACAAGTTATTAATATTCCTATTACAACCCAAAATAGCCAAAGGAAATAAAAGATACAAAACCAAATAAACCAATAGAGAATAAACTATCTGGTCCTATCTCTGTGTTGTTAAGTATGTGGAGACTCCTTACAGCTTTTGGTATATATCAGTGTGAACTATAATGTGTCATGGCTAATATGTTTGTCCAGACCTCCTACCCAATAAGAAAGGTCACTCATATACAACTTGAGAAGAAAGGTTAGTACTATAAATAATGGTCCATGAGGACATAAGAATAATCCTTTATAGAATGATAACAATATATGTGATACAAATATGAATGATCATGACGCATGCCTAAATGATGATTATAACTAAGAGAATAATGAATTAATCATGTAAAGGAAAACATGAAGATAAATACAGATATTCATAAGAACTAGAATTCAGAACATGTGTCCATACGAACTACACTCCTAGTGAAAAGGAGTCCATGCGGACTACAAAACAAAATAAGCATGCATAAAACATATATATCCATATAGACTATGATCCTTATGAAAGAGAGTCCATGCAAACCATACATTAATTCTAGAATATCAACAATGTGCATAGAATAGTCATATAATATGATAGCAACATACAAGCATCTAAACATGGTAAGCATAATACATTGAAACATAGTATACAAAGTAAATGATAAATTCTTATAGAGCAATAGTCTGCATAGATGTCAAATCATACACATATCAATATATTAAGTCTATGCGGACTTTATCATGCGTTAAGATAAGTCCATGTGATTAGAGTGTCAATTATAAAATGGTTACATCATCTTAATAGGCAATTACATACAATTAAAATAATTTAAAATAATAACCTACTTCTATAATTGATGTGGGGATTAAATAAAATCAACTCACGTATGATTACATATGAGAGATCATCGATTTATAGAAATAACATGAATGAATGAAGATGAATACAAATAGATGCCTTATATCTTACCTTGTAAAAAAGCTTCAAGCAATAATGCAAATGTAGGGTTTTAGGAAGAATAATTATTTTTTAGTGTGGGCTAAGTTCTAGTAGAGTGATTCTTGCTTTGGAGTCCACGTTTGAACTCTCAAAATTTTGGGGTTATTCTTAATGATTGTTGGTTGGTGAAATAGGTTGATGCAAGGGGTATTTATAGTATTTTTAGGGAGTATTCCCATATGAAAAGATCAGAAATCTGAGTAGGATTAGGAATTAGAGTCCAAATAGAAAGATTATGCTTCTGGAAGCGTTTTATCATCAGGTCCGTGCAAACCTAGGCTTTGGGTTCTCCTGGATGGTTTATGGGCCTTAGGCCTAGTTTTAAGTTGAGTCTATGTTAGTCTGTGCAGACATGGGCTTTGGTTTGTTTGGGTAGACTATAAGCTGTGGGACTACTATTCTATGCTGGGTCTTGGTTAGTTAGTGCAGACTTAATAACACCAAGTCTGAGCAAACTTGTACCAAGGTGGTCCATATAGATTAAAGTTCTAAGTTACTTGCTTTATTGCTTGAGCCTATCTCTGGCTATCATCATAGGCCCAAAAAGTGAATGAGTCCATACCATAGAGGCTTTGCCCTCGCACCCCCATTGGAATCACTATCAAGCTTCGGGCACAAACCTATCGACCTAAGCCTTTCATTACTGACACATACTCCCATTTTTTCTACAATTCGGGTTACACTATGAGCTTTTCAGGTCGGGTCAAAGTCTGAATCCATAGGAAAGTTCCAGACCCAAAATCTAAGTGTCTATAGATGCCCTTACTTTTGTGTGTGATATGAATGCTAATGTAATAGTGCACATCAAAGTACTTGAGTTCAAGATACTCACCTGAAGTTATACTTGGCACGAAGCTACATTGAATACGGATGCCTACCTCTAAATTAAAGCAAAAAGTAGATAGACATAAATTGTATCTTCCCTTCGAAAAAAATTGATATTGTGAAGATAAACTACACTGAATATGGGTGTATGCTCATCCTCGAGTGTAGTGAAAATCTAACTAAATCTAAACATACCTTTACTTTTAAAGTTTTTGGATAGATAAGCTTTGAAAGTAAGCTACACTGATTACAAATACCTGCTTACCTTCAAAGGAGATCACAACATTAACCTAAAAAGAAATACACCAAATACGAGTGCCTATTCATCTTCAAGTCAATATTTGCTACACCAAATATGGGTGCCTACTCACCTTTAAGGGAATTTCAAGTTGTTAAAGATGAAGAAAACTACACAAATGTGCATATCTATTCTCCTCTAGCTAAAGATAAACTATACTGAATATGGGTGCTTATTTCCTTTCAAGTTTGTAAGTTGCAGATGGATCAATTGAATCTAGTGATAAGTCTAAAAAAGTTGATCAAACCAAATCTAGTGATAGGTTTGTATAAGCTAATTGACCTAAATCTAGTGATAGGTCTGAAGATAGTTTAATAGTATGGACTGAACCAAATTTGGTGATAAGTCTAGATAAGCTAAGAGTTTACTGAACTAAATCTAGTGATAAGTCTGAAAAATAGTCTAATGGTGTGGACCGAACTGTATTTGGTGATAGGTCTAAATAAATGGTCAGAACCATATATAGTGTTAAGGCCATTAATATTATGCAAGTATATGACATCATGTGCACATGTGTCATGTGTGATATAAGTGCATGATTGATACATGAGTTAGAGGCTTAAATGTGTCTAGGTGTATAGAAGTGATAAAGGTATATGGTTGATACATGTGAGTGCGCATGACCTATGTAACTAAGAGATATACACGTGTGAATTGATATAGACTGATATAAATGTAGTGCCCTACATAGGTAAGTTTGTGCTTTAGATAAATGAATGAGACTTTTCTATATGATTCTATCCTAAATAATGTGCACATGCATGTCACTTGTGTCTTGTGTTCCTAAGCTATGTGAGCTATATGAATGATGTCTAGATAAGGTGCTTATACCAATTAATGAATGATAGTGCATGCATGTTTGCACTAATGCATGTAAACTTAATGAATGTGTATATATGTTATGTGTCTAAAATATGTGACTAATGCTAGATGCATTGATGCCTAATTAATATGGGTTTGTGAATGAGTTGATACATGTACAAATGTATG
>CANXYI011672732.1:0-15733 GCA_948208565.1 Hura crepitans
GTCATTATAGTGGCAACCCTGATAATTCATCTAGGAAAACATTTAAGAGTTTTACCACTATTGGTATTTGATCAATGTTAGTCTCTTTTTGTCCAGTGCCAACTATAAGTATTAAGTAGGCTTGACAATTATTTTGGATTAATTTCTTTACTATCACTATTGAGATCATATTGGATGTGAAATCAGTTCTCTTACCCACTACTATAAATTTCCTTTCCTTCTATTGTATGGAGAATGAACCTCTCCTATCTGCAATCTGCTACTACATGATATTTAAGTACTAATCCATTCCTAATATAACATCAAACTCATTAAGAGGTAGTTTAATCAAATTGGTAAGGCTGATGTATTTTTAGATAGCTAATAAGTTATCTCTATAAACTCAATTCACTATCACACATTGTCTAATTAGGTCATTAACTGATATTTCAATATCTAGGGGTTTTGACATGAAGGCCTCTATCTTGTGTTATTTCGGGCACACCTAAGAGTGTGAGGACCTTGGGTTTACTATTACCAAAATTTAAAAGTCAAAGAAATAAAAGGTATCTATAGTCATATTAGGGGTATCTATTTCTTCCCTAGTTCAAATTGTATACTGGTGAGTTGGTACTCTCATTTCAGTCTTTCGACTGGATTTAGCTCTAGGCCTTTAACTAGGCCCTACTTCATCTACTTTATTCTCTTTTTAACTCTTAGTGGGTGTAAGTGAAAGAGTCTGAAGTCTAGAAGAAGCATTTATGTCTAGCTTTAATGGATATTCTTTCTGGTAATGGCCTTTAGAGCCACACCTGTAATGCTCTCTAGAAATTGATCTCTAACATATTCCTCTATTTCTTTGGCCATATGTATTATGCACTAGGAAAACACTCCTAGCTATAGAGACTGGAGTACTGGTGACTAGCCTCTATTATGGTCTGAGTTTAGGTTACCTTACTAAGCCTGATCTCTGATTATGAGCTAGTTTTAATGGTGTTGAGCTATTTGGGTTACCTTTCTATCTCTTACTAGCTTCGGGTACTAAATTGGATCATCTCATGATAAAAGACCTCTCCCTTTAGGAGTGTTCCTATCTCCTCTATCTACACCTAAGGAATCGATGGCTCTCATCCCTTCTATACGGGCTAAATAGGTTCCTTAAAAGATATGTGATACCAAATGTTACTGTGATATTGGTGGTGAAGGAGGAATAATAGCAGTTACAATCTGCCTAGTACTAATATTAGTTTTACTTGCACAAGTTGTGTAAGCTATGCAGGTTATGCTGGCAGTAGTTGCATAATGTCACTAAGTGTAGTAGTTATAGAGTTTACTAAGTCCTGTATTGTGGTAAAAGCATGGCTTTCTACCTCCTCTACACCAGTAGATGACCTCTGATCACTCATCTTTGATTTATATCAAGAAACAATCATTAGCCTCAAGTAGTGTAGTGATTGTGTGATGTATGTACATATATAAAGCCTATGTCAGTCATATGCAGCTGAGGAATGCCTAAATCGGGCTTTGATACTACCTAATGTGACACCCCTCACCCGACCTAGATGCTAAATCTAAAAGAGAGATGGCACATTGTAACACCTCCTACCCAAACTATTGCCAACCCTAATAAAAGATGACATGTTAACCAATTATGCCATTACTTAATTGCTTCCCTGTGGTGTGCTTACATTATGAGCCTTGGGGGCTAATGTGTATCCTTAAGGAATATGGTATGGGAATTACTAATTAAAATTGTACTTCTATGTCTAAAAAAATTTCAGCAACATAACAACTGCCTGGTAACATATCCCAACATAAAATTTCAAAAATAACACTTTTATCATAGTTTACAACCTCAACTCTATCATCTGGGTTCTTATAACCTTCTAATCTCATCGCCATTACATAATCTATCATCAAACATATCTCAATCATACATGCATTTCATTATTATAATATCATACCATAGTAAGCATATGTCAGATGACAATTATACATTATTAACATCTATTTATTTAGTTTATATAAATAAGGTATATATGCATATACTCCTCCACTAGATCTATACCTTACACATACACATATGAGTGCCACTATTGTAGAGATTATGATATTTTTACTAGGGATAAAAGTGGTTAGTGGAGTCACCACCTAGCCTCTACACTAGGACCGCTGATTTTCTATACCAAAAAGATTCAAAATTTTGATCTTATTTATGCCCTAATAATATGCCTTCTTTGTATATTGTAATGTTTATGAATCCCTTATCAAGTAAGCATGTATTATATTTAAAGCATCCATATCACCTTTGTACATATAAGAAGTAAATTATAGTATTTAAAAGAATATGACAAGTATATTGTAAATCCATAAATCGGGTTATTCATTAGTTGTGGTGTGACTTGACAATTACCAGTAATTCTATGGGAATTAGTAGTAATTGCCTAGCTCCCATCTCTAGGAGATTGGTCTTATTAAAATACATTTTTCATGTGACTTTTGATTAAATAAAACTTAAAACCATTTTGTTTAAGAAAACACTAGTTAATTATGTAAAAAATCATTTAATGTAAAATTTGGGTTTTAGCATGTAAAATGAGTTATTTACTACTTATTACATCCCAAAATAAATCAAAAGATACAACAAGTACACAACCAAAAGAAATAAAGTAAAGCACTTGGATGGTCCTATTTGTATGACGTTATGTTTGTGTAAACTCTATGATGCTCCAGCATATGTCTGTGCTGACTAATACTTATGAAGGGTATTATATCTATTTAGACCTTTACTACAGTGAGGAAGATTACTTACATACAACTCAAAGGAAGAGATTTAACGATACTAGATAAAAGATTCATATAAAATCATAAAGACAACAAAAAGTAAATACATGTTTATGATCAAACTAGAAATAAAAGACAATGTCTGTGCAGACTACATTCCTCATGAGAGAGAGTTTGTGCGGAATTAAAGATAAAATATACAAGAATAAAATAAGATCATCTGTACGAACTACATTCCTTGTGAGAGGGAGTTTGTATGGACTATATAATAATATTGACATATTAACATGTATTTTAACGAATGAGATAATTTACACAACATGCTAACATCATAGAATGGTATCAACATGGTACACAAGATACATCAAAGCATAACACATAATGCACTTAAAATGCTATTACTAAATATAAGTTCATGTGGACAACATATCATACACATGTCAAGAAAGTAAGTTTAAGCGGATGTTATTACATTTACACTTAAGTCTGTGCAATTAAGATAAAGATAATATAAAGTGATGGCAATTAATTGTACACTATAAAATAGCTTAAAATCATTACCTACTCTTATAATCAAAGTGGGAATTACATAGAGTCACCTTACTTATGATCAATCCTTGGAGATCATAGGTTCATGAAACAATTTCAATGTATTTAGAAGAGACCTTAGATATTACCTTGTGAATAAACTCTTCGAGCAATAGAATAAAGATGTAGGAGTTTAGAAAGAATTAATTTAAAGTGAGGCTAATCAAACTAGTAGAGTGAATCCTTTTTAAAGTCCTCTACTGGACTCATGGATGGGTTTATTTACTGTTCTCAATTTGATTTTTCCTCCCCCTTTCTCATACATCAAAAAGGTATTTATAGGCTTAGGTTTTAAGGGTTTCCCATTTAAAGGAGGTAGAATCCTAATAGGAATAGAATTCATAGTCCAAATAGGAAAATCCTACTTCTGGAAGATTTTATGTCGGCAAGTCCATGCAAACTTATACGGCTTAGTCTATACAGACCTAGGTTATATACTTTCTCGCTAGTCTATGGGCTTTAGGCTAGGTTTGAGTTAGTCTATATGGACATGAACTTGGACCTTATCTGGGCAGACCTTAGGCCTTAGGCTTGATAGAATTGATTAGGCTAATATGGACCCAGATAAGGGTTGTTCGTGTAGACCTTAAAGTAAGTCCATATGGACTTACTTTTTAAGGGCTTGTGCCATTGCTTAAAAGCCTATCTCTGGTGATCATCATAAGTCAAATGGTGAGGTGTCTATAGTTGCCTCCACTTTGGTATGTGCTGTGGAATGCCAAAATAACAATGTATACCAAACTACACGAGTAAGAAATGCTTACTTGAAACAAAGCTACATTGAATATGAATGCCTACCTCCAAATCAATAAAAAAGTTTGCTTCTTCCCTAAGGTTGTTTAATTGACTAGGTTTAACCAGTTGAAAGATATTTTAATCTCACCAAAGGTTGTTTGACTAACTAGGTTTGACCAGATGAAAGATATTTTGATCTCACCAAAGGTTGTTTAATCGACTAAGTTTGACCAAGGGAAATATATATGGATTGGCTTATTAGGCTAAACCTGAAGGAAATATGGATTAGCTTGTTAGGCTAAACCTAAAGGAAATATGGATTAGCTTGTTAGGTTAAACTCGAAGGAAATATGGATTGGCTTGTTAGATTGAACTCAAAGGAAATATGGATTGGCTTGTTAGGCTAAACCCAAAGGAAATATAAATTGACAACATTAGATTAAATGCGGAGTTGAATCCTAGAAAATTGGATTTGATATGGAGTCAAAACTGATAGAATTTAAGTCCTGGAAAAGAGAATGCGATAGGAATTAATATTAGTTGATATAGCAAACTTTTTGTGACACATACCTTATTTTTGATTTATCTTTAAGCAATTTATAGAGATCACATGGTTGTGAGTGACTTGAGTCTGTGCGGATAGTGATTGAGTTATGTCTGTGTAGACTATGATTAAAAGAGGTCCGTGTAAACATTTGTTTTGTGCAAACTATGATTAAAAGAGGTTCGTGCGAACATTTGTACAATAAGTCCACGTGGACCTATTAATAGATCGATACTTGTTCATCTTTCTCTTCTCTTTTTCATTTTTTATTCTTCTATTTTTTGATTTTCTCTCAAGAAAACTTAAGCAAAATGGTGACTTATCACTCCAGTGAATCCCTCTCAACTTCCTCTAGTGAAACCATATCCCGAGAAGAAGCTCCAATGATATTTCTTTGACGAGCATGGAATCTCCTATTTCTTCTCCTTTACTGATGGAGGACATTTCCATGCTAGTTTTAGAGGATTTCATGCCCTCTATGGTGCTCAACCACCCTCAAGGCACTGCTCTAGTGAATGAGATTGCATTCAGTGACCTAACTTTGATTTTGGTGGATTTGGCTTGCCATGCTTGTTTTGAAGTATGCCCTTAGTTACATTTTCTTGCCCTGTGTACTCTATTTGTAATTTTTCTACCTTTTCTTCATTTTTTAGCCGTGTTTGGATTCTTTTAATAGGTCCGTGCTGACTTATTTGCCTAGGGCAAACTAGGTCTATGCAGACCTTGTCTTTAGTTCCCAATTTCAGTGTAGTTAGCTTAGGATTTTAGGATTTTCTACATGTGGTAGCTTGGGAGGTCTGTGTGGACCTTTTAAAACTTGTATGTAGTCCATGTAGACTTATCTTTCCTATGCATGTTGTCCATGAGGACTTTGTTGAAAGTTTATCCTTTTTGTGTAATATAGGTGTTTGTAGTCTGTGCAGACCTACTGTGTCCTACTTGCTTATTGTCCATGCAGACTTCTTTGTTGGATCCTTAGTCCGTGCAAACATTGTTCTTATTTATGTGTTTACTCTTTTGTGCAGGCATGCCTTAAGTGTGGAGGAACTTTTTCTAGGCCATAATAGTGGTACTCTACTATGCCTCTCTTGGTTAAGAACATGTTAAGGACAACTAGATTTTAGACATTTTTAGATCACCTAGTTGGTGGGGACTTTTGTCGGGACCTATAAGCTCTTAGAGCTCTACTGGATAGATAGACGGACATGACACATACATTCTATTTATTATTTGGCAAGTTGGCCATAATGACTTTCGATTGGGCTTTCATCACTAGAGTGCCATGCATTAGGTAAGCCATTACCTTTGATGCCTACTATTGCTACCCCTCGCTTCGACTTTAGGAGGTGAGAGAGTTGTTGGGTTTTATCCCTCAAGATTGCTCTGGGAATATCCGATGCACTGACTTGCATGAGAGGTAGATGGATGTAACTCTATTGAGTTAGTCTAAGGTAAATCAATATGTGTGCTGCTTCCTTCTTTACTTGCTGGGCATAACACTATTTGCCAATGCTAATGGCAGTGTGCGTTGAAACTTCCTTTCTATCCTAGAGCAATTAGAGAATATTGGTTCTTAGAACTAGTGCTATTTTTCTCTTGACTAGGTTTTTCAGAGCTTAAATATAGCTACTCGTGCTAGGAAGAGCCATCGATTTGTTCAAGGATTTGTGTTTGGTGTTTTAGTAAGTGATTTATTTTGATCTTTTTTACTTCATGTGATCTTTTATGGTTTTAACCTTGTGCCTTTACTTTTATAGGTTTGGGCATATGAGCTACATTTACTACTTTGCCTCTGTAAGCTTGACATACCTCATCGATACCTAATAATAGACAGATGGGTTTAACCCCCTTTGAGACCTTGGAATGGATCTTCTTTGATATAACACCACCCATTTCTCAACTCTAGGACTTAGCCTAATGTACGTATTTCATGCACATGAAAAGTTATTATTAGTAATTTAGGTGATTATAACTAACACTTACCTTTATGAGTTAACTTGGCATGGTGGGTCTTCCCATTTGAAGAGATGCCAGATTTCCTATGTTTTGCTTTAGAATTATTCTCTCAGAGGATGTTATTGACCACTTTAAAGGCTTACTCATAGTTTTTAGATGAGAGAGTTATAGGCTGACACATGGGGCCTGATATGTGACATGTCCCTCAGAGTCCTTTCAATTTGATGTTATTCACGAGATATATTAATGATCTAGTATTTGTGCAGGGTATGACTACTAGTATTCCATAGAGCACACTAACGGAGAGTGATGGAGTGAGTTACCTTACTTGGGTATCTACTCATCTACTACCTCGAGTTTCTTATACCTTAGGACCTCCTCCTCCTCCTCCTTAGTAGATTGCTTGGTCTTCTTCTTTTACTTTTGAAAAAATATTTTAACTATATGTTGTGTTGTAGCATACCACCACTTTTTAGAAGTTGGACCTTTTTCATCAAGGAAAAGGGTGAGAACTATTCCTAGTTCTCCGAGTTCTCAATTTTCACCTCCTCTTGGTCATACTACTAGAAGTGGAGCTTCTACTTTGCCTGTTGGTCAGTTATCACTTCCTAATGAAGTTATGACCACATTGATCAACATATCGAAGTTGAGCTATATGCACTATGGTGTGGATGAAGAGCTGCCTTCTACTTATCTTTGCATTGAGGACAACTGGCTAATTACCTTTGAGCCAGAGAACACCATATTGGTATGATACTTTTTACATGCTTATTGTGTTGTTTTTAACTTGATGTGACTATTTTTATTTTGATTTGAATAAGTAAAAAGAGCTCTAGTAGAGAGAACTGCTCGCGTGGTAAAGGCTTTCTGAAAGGCTATGATTAATGAGACTCGAGTCTTTTTGGTAAGCAATTCCCTGAAATAGTTAATTTATGCAAGTGTGTATGTAATATATGTATGTCATGCATTGATCCTTCATTCTTTTATAGAGTGAGCTGTCACAAAAGGTTGTTACTCTTCATGTGACTAGAAAGAAATTGAGAGCCTATGAAAAGCTGGGCCTCTCGACTGATAATGAGGATACTGAGAATAAGGATAATGCTAAAGAGTAGAATATATGGCAGTCTTTATTTTTTCTCTTATGTATAGGTCCAACTTTTATACATAAACAATCTTTTATTTTGAATGTAATTTTTACATCTTTTTATACAATTGTTTGATAGCTGATGTCACTACCCATAATTGAACAACAATTCATCAAATGAATTCCTTTTGTAGCAAGACTTGTTTGGAGATGCTTGATAGTTTTAGGTTCATGTGGACATGGTACACAAAGGTCTGTGCAAACATTCTTCTTGATTGGTAATAGGTATTATTACGGACCTACCTTAATTAGTTCGTGTGGACCATGATGTCAACTCTAGATATTTTAAGGTCTGTGCAGACTTCCTCACGTGTTTTGGATTCCTTGTCTTAGTAAAAAAGGAATGGTAAGACTTTGGGATCTATAAATACTTCCCTTCTTCTTTATTTATTCCATACTTTACTACGTCTCTCTCCTTTAATTAATAATTGTCTAAAATATTAAAATCAAAGACTTCTTAGACTTCAAACATCCTTGTTCCCTTTTTTGCTCTCAGATTCTTGAGAAAAGTAAAGATCGACCACAACCTTTTAAATGTTGCTGTACAATATTGGGACCCTATTTTCCATGCGTTTATCTTCAATTACCAAGAGATTACCTTGACTATGGAAGAATTTGTTGCTATTTTGAACTACAAATTTATTTTAGATGATCTGTTGGCTCTTCCTTCATTTGAGGAGCATTATCTTATAGATATTATCCTTGCTTTAGGTACTTCTCCTTTTATGGCTTAAAAAATAATTTTGGGTGTGGGTCTTATCTCCTTGTAAGCAATTTTAGACTTTGCTCACAAGTTCCCTATCAATTCCATGGAATAGGTGAAGTGCATGCTACTATGTATTCGTGATAATTAGTTGGTAGTTACTTTCAAGGATGGGATTTGTGATTTCAAAGTCCTTCAACTTTTGACTAAAATATGTTTTAGCTGCAACCCTTTTGGTGTCTTTCTGGCTGAAACCATTCAAGGGCTATATGTTTTAAAGAGAGGGGACATTGACTTCATGGCTAGAAGTACACTTCTTTTACAAGTATGCTTAGAGAGCTCTTGTGGGTTTTCTTTTTATCTTTTATTTTAATTTTAACCCTAACTTTTACCTAGTGTGTCTATGAAGGTTTTCACACTAGCAGGTTTGCCTAATTTTTGCTTAGCTAGTCTATTACGAATTTTCTGACCTAATGCTCTTTGTTTTTCTTTTTTTTAAGACATAGTTGTAAAAGAAATTGGGATTGCTTGTACCTCCTTTAGAAAGGCTTTGGGTGAAATATGCTCCAAATCATCATTGTGAAAGGAAGCTTGAGAAGAAATTTGATACTCATGATTAATGGACTAAATGGTTCAGAACTACTATTATAATTCGATAGAGATGTCCTTGGTGGAAGATCACCCATTTTTCTCTATCTTGTCATTTAGGCTATGTTCCCTTGATAGGATTGAGGCATGCTACATTTTATATCCCTTCTCAAATCCAATGACAATTTGGTTTATTGTAAATGATCCCTTTTGACCTTTTAGGATTTCAAAGTGGACTCTTAACCCATCATTTCTTACAGTCTTTTTTGGACCTATGAAAGTGTCATATCATATTGAGAGATATACCTAATCATACAGCTAACAACAACATAAATACAAGTGATGATTGCAAAAAATGGATTCTAAGTACATTTAGAGACAACAGGACATTAGTACTAAAGAGAAAATATGAGGATAAAACTTTTATATTTGAAAAGAAAAGATGTATTTAGACTCTTATTAGAGTTTAGTTACTTGTATGATGTTTCTCACTTAATGGAAGCTTGTATATCAATGATCATGACTAAAGCATTTTTGCTATTAATTGTATTTGAAACTAAGTTGCTTAATCTTGGCAAATATATTAATTTCCTATTAATGATACTGTTATTACCAATTAGAGTTGAAAAAGGTTTTCTTGATTGGACATTTTCTTTCAAATCCCCTAACTTTTACATGAAGTGCCTAATAGGTTTTCACTTTACCGAAGTGTCTTAACTATTGCCTAAGTTGCCCAGTTCCGGTTTTTAACTTAGTGGACTTTTTTTAATAGAAATACTTTTTCAGCTTATCTATGTTCAAATGTTCAGAGAATTCGTTGCCTTCTATGTTTGAGATTTTAACACCATCATGTTTGAATATCTTTTTGACTAAGTATAGATCTTCCCAATTAGGCTTGAACTTTCCCCTTAGATATGATAATAAAGGCTTGGTTTGTTTTAATACCAAATTACCCTCTTGTATGGGTCTAGGCTTGACTTTCTTGTTGTAAGCTCTAGTAATCCTTTTCTAGTACAATTGCATATGATAAAGAGCTTTAAGTCATTTTTCATCAATCAATGCCAACTATTCATATTTATTTCTATCCCATTCTGCTTTTGGTATTTCTGCTTCCAACATAACCCCTAGTGAAGGAACTTCAATTTCTACTAACTACACTACTTCAATTCCATAAACCAACGAATAAGGCATGGCTTACATAGATGTCCTGATAGTTGTTTTATATCCCCATAATGCAAAAGGTAACATGTCTGCCTAATCCTTATAAGTAACTGTCATTTTTTGCAAAATTTTCTTGATATTCTTATTGGTTGCTTCCACTACCCCATTAACTTGAGGTCGGTACGAAGAAGACTTGTGATACTCAATTTCATATTTCTACAAGAGTTGTTTAGTTTCACCCTAGAATTGTACTCTATTATCCATGATAACTTGTTATGGCAATCTATACCCATAGATGATGTTTCTTTTAATAAATTTCACTATCTATTTTACCTCTAATTTGTTGAAAGATTCAGCTTCAACCCATTTTGAGAAGTAATCAATTGCCACCACTATATATCTATACCCTCTAGTAGTTGGCCTTATTTCCCCTATTAGGTCTATTCCTCATGTTGAAAATGGCTAAGGAGATGACAAACTAGCTAAGTTATTAGGGGGTAGCTAACTTAGGTCCCCTTAGATCTGGTACTTGTGACATTTTCTAACAAAGTTACAATAATTTGTTTCTATGGTTAGCTAGTAGTATCACAATCACATGATCTTTTTAGCTAAATTTTTTCCATTCATGTGAGGACCACAAACTCCTTTATGCACCTCTATGAGTATTTTTTGAGACTCTAATTCATCCACACATCTGGTTTGAATACCATCCAACTGCCTTTTGTACAGCATCCCTTTATAAGAAATGAATTGAGCTGATAGCTTCTGAAAGACCCTATTATCTTTTTTCAATTGCATGATCTGGATACTGTTTGATTTCTAGGTAAACTTGGATTTCATGGTATTAGGGTAAATTGTTATTAGTTTGTTAAGTTGTAGTGCTGACTATACCTGTATATGTGGGAAATCTCCATTTGAGGCACATGGGTTTAGGCAAATCCTTTTTGGTGAGGTTCAATACTGATATCAAAGTGGCTAGGGCATCTATAACTTGGTTTTATTTTTTGGGGATGTGATAGAAAGTGCATTGGTCAAATCCTTTTGATAGATCCATGAGCATTCTAACATAATTGCTCAAATTCTCATCTTTAATCTCCTAATTACCCTTTACTTGTTGTATGACTAGCATGGAATCCTTGTATACATTAATTACTTTTACCCTTAGTTGATATAAGGTTTTGGGCCTTAAATGCATGCTTCATATTCTACTATGTTGTTAGTTGCATTGAATTTCAACTTTCTTGCTAAGAATATCTCCTCACCTTCTAGATTGATGAGTAGTACACTAGCTCCTGCACTTTTTTGGTTTATGACTCTAACAAAAAACATTTTCCATCCTTTATAGGAGATTACCCCTAAGTGTTCATCTAAAAACTCAAATTATTCTTACTTTCCTTCAATTGGATGTTGGGCTAAGAATTCAACAACTGCTTAGCCCTTAATCATCTTTTTAGTGACATAGGAAATGTTAAACTCTTATAGAAGTAGGATTTAACAACCCATCTTACCTATTAGAGACAGTGCAGTTTGCAAGTATCTAAGGGGATCATGTTTTGTTATTGCCTCCACTTTGTATGATTGAAAGTAGTGGCATAACTTTTTAAAGACCCAAATTACTCCTAAACATATCTTTTTCACTTTTACGTACTTCTGTTCATATAGGAGCAATTTCTTACTTAGGTAATAGACTACATTTTCTACCCTAGATTCATCTATTTGTGCGATGAGAGCTCCTATGGAAGATTCTTTAACTACCAAATATAAGATTAGGGATTTTTTGAGTTTTGGTGGTCTTAGGGTAGGAGGTTTGGTTAAGTATTGCATGATGGCTTAAAAAGCTTGCTCATAATTTTTGTTCCATTCCTTTGGTTGTCTTTTGTATAATAAGTTGAATATAGGCTCACAAACAGGTGTAAGTTTGGCTATAAACTAGCTGATATATTGAAGTTTACCTAGTAATCCTCTAACTTCCTTTTTTGATCAAGGTGTAGGCATTTCAAAAATCACTTTTACCTTGTTTGGATCTACTTCAATCCCATTTCCACTAACCATAAATCCCAACAACTTTCTTGAAGTGACTCTAAAAAACACTTCTTGGGGTTGAGCCTCATATTGAATTGGTCTAATCTTTAGAAGAACTTTTCCAATGCTTCGAAGTGTCCTTCCATTTCAGTAGACTTCACCATCATATCGTCCACATAGACCTCAACTTCTTTGTACATTATGTCATGGAAAAGTTTGGTGGCCATCTGTTGGTAAGTTGCTCTTGTGTTCTTTAGTCTGAAAGGCATCACCTTATAGTAATTTATCCCGTATTTAGTTATAAAGGCACTTTTGCATTTGTCAATCACCTTCTTTAAGATTTAGTTGTACCCTAAAAATCCATCAATAAATGAGTCCATGGCCACCATAGTTGCACTATCAACTAGTACATTAATATGGGGCAAGGGAAAATCATCCTTAGGGCATGCTTTATTCAGGTCCTAATATCAATGCACATTCTAACTCTTCCATCCTTCTTAGGTACTAGAATTATGTTGGCTAGCTAAGTAGGGAAGACAATTTCTTCAATGAACTTGGCTTTAAGCAACTTGATAACTTCCTCTTTTACCTTTTCTATCCACTTAGGTCTCATCCTTTTTAGCTTTTGTTAGATTGGAATGATGTGATCATATGTTGGTATGGAGTGTTTAACAACTTCATAATCAATGCTTGGCATGTCCTTATAACTCTAAGTGAAGATTCTTTTATATTTTTTTAGTAATCTCTTGAATTTTTTCCATTTATTGATAATAGTATCATGGGTAATTAATACATTATTAGGTTCTTCATTTATGCCAAGATTAAATAAATTAGTTTTAATACAGTTAATGTAAAAAGTGTTCATGTAATGATCGCTTGGATGTATAGTACCATCAGGAAAAACATCATATAAATAAGCAAACTCTTTGATCATTTTATTGGAATGAAAATTGTTTGCCTCAAAGAGGTCACAAAGGTACATTTCATTAATAGTAAATCAGACTCTATATTAGACACATTCTCAGGAGAGCTGGGGTAAATTTGTTCAACTGCTTGGGGTTTAGGAAAAATTTCCTCCCTCCATTGGATATGGATGAGTTGGCTCGATTCCCCATTAATAATATTGACAAACATCTCAAAGCTTAACTTTTAGCTCCCATCCCCTATTGTTGATTTTGGAGTCCCATTATACTTTGTAATCTACAGCTTGACAAAATAGTCCCCCAAAGTATTCCCTTTCTTCAAGTTCCCTTCTTCATTTGGATCATACCCCAATCCTCATGTATCCTTTTGAGTGTAGAGTTGTAATGGTTTAGTTATACCTTGTAAATTCTTCCCTAAACTAGCACCAGGGAATAAGTCCATCATTTTCATCATTTTAGACACCGCGATGTAATCTTCATAAATTTTAGCAATGTGAAATCTAGTGAAAGGCTGATTAGTGATAGCCAATATAGAAACTGCATGATCAATTTTAGCCTTTATGGTAACAATGTTGCCTTTATGTAGGAACTTGATCATTTGATGCAAGGTAGAGGGAACTCCTCCAAGTTTATGGAACCAAGGTCTTCCTAATAAAACACAAAACATAGCTAGGATGTCAATCATAGTGAATTCTACCTCATCCATAATTAGGCCCACTTGAAACTTAGTAGTGAAAGAGCCTTCAACTTGTCTTCATGTGTCATCATATACTTTGATAGTGATAGTTGAAGGGATTAAATCTTCTTTCTTGATTCCCAGACTAGACAAGATTTTAGCCAGGCAAATATATAGTAAGGAACCATCATCCACCATGGCACACCCTATCTTTTTTCCATTTATTTCAGCTTTTATGAAGAGGGGCCAGTTATGTTCCCTTCCTTCTAGGGGCAAGTTAGCATTAGAAAAAGTAATTAGGCCTATCTTACCTATTTTCATCACTTGTACTAGCTCACTCGGGGTGATAGTGGTAGACATAGTAACTTGACCTAAGGCTTTAACTACCTTTAGCCTATGGTCTTTTGATGACATCAATAAATCCCAAATGCTAATATTAGGTTAGGTCTTTTTAGCTGCTTTAATACTTCATCATGTTCACCCTCCTTATTTTTAGGCTCTTTTTCAGGTAGGATCTGACCATTCTTGTCAACTTTCTCTACCACCTCTCCCTTAACCCTAAATGGCTCTCTCTTTCCCTCTTTAGAATCTTCATCAGAAGATTCATCCTAAAAGCTTTTGCTCTCCCCAGGCTTACTATCACTCTCACTCTCCTAAAAGCTGGTTAAAAGAATGGATTCACTCTCTCTCACCCCTTTACAGATCTCTTGGTCGGATCCATAGATTTCTCTAAGTATGTATTCTTCAGGTAGTCTAGATCTAAGAAGGCAAGCTAATTGATGTTTTGGTAAGGGATTTGAGGTGGCTTTCAGATCAGGTATTTATTTGGTGTCTATGAAGTTTTAGATTGCTTTTCTAAAGAGTTTGCAATTATCAATAAGATGTCTAGTTCATTGGTGATAAGCACAGTATTGGTCATGCCTATGATTGGGTGGTAATGGTCCATTAGATAGTTTTGGTGGAAGCGATTGTAACTTCCCTTCCTTGGTGAGTTTTCTCAAACACCATGACAAAGATTTACCCAAGTTGGAATACCTTTTGCCTTAGATAGCATGAACATCAGCTATTTTGCTTGTACCCCTAGTATTATTACTTATGAAAGTGGGATTATTCATTCATTTGAACCCTTTATTCTGATAATTGGATTCTTGGTCGATGGCAATATCTTTCAATTGTTCCCAGGTGGTGATACCTTTAGTAGTTAGCCTATTATTCATGTAATTATTTGCATTTCTAATGAACATCTTAATTTGATCAATGTCCTCGGGCTTATTCCTCATCTTTAAGATTTTATCTCTCCATCTTTACAGGTAATTAGAGAACCTCTCATTTGGTCTTTGTTTCACTAACTTCATATCCTTTAAGGTAATTTCTATATTGGCATTATTAGAATATTGCTTGCTGAATGCCTATGCTAATTCATTCCAATCCTCTTTGACCCTTTTCTTTCGGTAATGATACCAATCCAAAGATGGCTTGCGAGAGACATGCTGAATAGGCTCACTATTTATTCCTCAGAGAGGTGAGCAGCTCTCATAGCAATAGTGTATTGTTCAAATGAGTGTGGGGGTTAGTTGTACTATTGAAGTTGCTCAAATTAGGCATTTTGAATCTATGAGGCATTGCTCAATTAGGCCTTAAATTGATATCATCAAGGTTAATGACTTTGCCCTTTGTGACTAGCCTAGTTATGGCCTTCATCTTCTTATTAAGCTTTTTTAGTTGGGGGAACCTTGTGGTACACCTTAGTAAGAAGTGGAATTTTGTCATAAGAGGATTGGTCATATCCCCCATCTACTATTTCTTTTCCTTTATGAGTGGCCGAAGATTGACCCATTTCTTTTTAGATTTGGACATGAGATAGGGCATTAGTTATGACTGCTATCATTTTATCCATCTCGTTCATTGCCTCTATGAATAGGGCTTTAGT
>CANXYI011672978.1:0-12160 GCA_948208565.1 Hura crepitans
AACCTTGGAAGAAATCACTTACCAAAAGTGCAGTATTCATCAAGTGTTCACATCTCTATTTATGAGCATCCTTTTCCATTTTTATCAGTTGGATTAGCTTTCAGGAGTTATGGAGGTCAAGATTTATATAAATTTTATGGGATTTTAATGTGAGAAGAGAGAGAAAAAAGAAAAAATGGGAGGGAGGATTCACAGTGAATGACATCAACTATTATGGAGTTTATGAGGAAGATGACTTCCTTTTAATTCCATACATATACACACATGTACACTTAGGTGCACTAGCAAGGTGTCTAGCCAATCATGATTCTAGTTCTAAAAATCCTTGAGTATATCTATTAGGAGTCCTATAAAATTTTAGGTCAAAATTCCTTCGAGTGCTAGGTTTACTATTCACCCACATATTTCAAAAATTCCAAAAAAATATCAAATGACCTCAGAATATTAAAATTCCTTCTCCAATGGTCCTATTGGAATTTTTGAGCTTTAAGGTATGATATTTTTGGGTCTGTCTAAGCAGTTCCTAGAGATGTCCTGGTACAATCCTAACTAAGGTCACTATTCATTAATTCTCGCTTGGAATGATTTATTAGTTCTATCAAAATTTTTAATTCACTATTTTTCACTTTTTAGTCAGCTAAAGTTCAATTGACCAAAGCCCCTTTTTGCTACTAGATGTCCCTTTGATGTCTTGAACATCCTTATATTGAGCTCGGGAGTATTTTTTCACAAAATGATGATTTTTCGAGTGTTAAAACTCTTCCCCTCTTAAGAAATTTTGTCCTCAAAATTTCCTATAGTCGTATGGTTGGTTGCTTCCACATGCCATTACTATACTCCTATTCTTTTCTCTTTCTAATAGGGTTAGACTTTCGTATCCCTTTGTAGATGATCTTCTACAGGTGCACTTTTTATTCTTTACTGGGCAAATTTCCCTTTTTTGAATTACTCTTAGTGTGGGTAGAGCTCCTTCAATACACTTTTAACACTATTACATTCGATTCCATCACTCTTCTACTATTGGACAATGCTAAACTATATACTTCCATTACCTCCCTTATTTCCACACTCTGTTCCTAGTTAAAACAATGAGCACTATGAAAGTGTTCTCATATACTTACCTTATTTCAATATCTTTTATCTCGTCCACACTGTTCATCCTAACATTACAAAGTAATATCCTTGCATAACTTTCCTTCAGTGATCTTTCTCATTTGAGCTTTCCTTTATAACCTTTAGATGCTACGTTATACCTTCCTTCTTCTTAGTTACCAACATCATCCCTAGTTTACCTTATTATACCTCACTCAGAATGACTTCCTTGCTCAGCTTAAATGTAAGCTATATTGCTCTTCCACCATCTTTTCTTTTAATTAATACATTTAACCACACTTACATGCCGTTAATCATTTAAAAGATCTTGATCTCTAGGTTGCTCTCAAATACCTAATAGTTCCTCTACTCCATCCTTCTTTTAAGTGTTTCTCATTCACTAGCTATTTGGTCCATTTCCCCTCTTAAGTTTCAAAGTGGTAGGCTAGCTATCTATATTCACCATGAACTATTAACATACCTTTCATCACTTCATTCTCACTATATCCTCATGTGGTTCTTCCCCTGACATTTCTAACCTTTCCTACACTCGCTCATTTATATTAGCACTGGCCCCCCATCTTCTTTTTGTCCATGATCTTATTATCACACTCATTCTATTACCAACACCTTATGTCTCTCTCATTCCTTTAACTCTATCAAGTCCCTTTCATACTAGTGCTATTGTCATGCCATGCTTGATTTTTACAACACATGCATAGAGTTTTCATCATAGAAAAACATGTCATGTATAATGCAATTATGCAAATGTCAAGAAGCAACCTAAGCTACATAATGCAATGCCTAAGCCCAGTAGTAAATGCATCAAGGAAAAGCAATAGCCCTTATCCTCAGGGACCTTGATAGCTAGCTCCTATCCTCAATTCTATCCTAACTCTCTTACTACAATGTGCCCTGTGATTCAATCCTGCTAATCATTTATATCTCACTTCTATTCCGCTTTAACTTCACTAGTCCTATTTTCCTACTTAACTCTCATATTTTCCTTACTCCATGATGTGGGTATCCTATGCTTTTGTCTCATAACTCTCTATACCCTTCGAAAGTTGATAAAAGTTTCCTCAACCTGTGTCAGGATTATAGGGAACTAAATTGCATTATTCATGGCTTAATCCATTTCCCTATCATATCTTCCTAAAGGCATACAACCTTACTATATATATAACACACCACCACAATTCCTCATTAACAACCTGTCGGGTCTATCCCACTCTTTCCACCTCCTAAGATTCCCTCAAATTTCCTTTTTTGTCCTCATTAACTTTCTAGTAGCATCATTACTTCCCATTTGATACTCAAATTCCCAGAGGGGTGTAGTAACTCCTTATTAGCTCTTATCAATTCTTTATTCACAATACTAACCTAGTCTTTACCTTCTCTTTCCTATTAGGAGTCTTATTCATCCGATAATCATCTTATGACCACCATTCAATGCACTAGGGTACTATGCTTTCTTCTTCCAAATGTTTTAATCCTCTATTGCCTTAATTAAACACACCATCCCATTCCTACCATCCATTAGGCCTGTTACTTCTCGTTAGAGCATTATGATCTGTGGTCAACTTCCTAGGTATATGACACTCACATGTCTGATCTTATAGTTAAATATCATCTTAGGCTATCACTATAGCTAGGAGCTCGTTATGTGAAACTATAGGCTCACACACTCTCTGCCTAGACATTACATCACTTAACTACCCCCAGTAACAGGCACAAGTGCCTGCATCTACTAAAGCATCACAATGTAATAAGACAACATCATACCTAGATAGTCTTCAACTACACTATTGGTTGTCCTCATCATGCCATCCAAATCTATCACCTACATATCGGACACTCGATACACTAAGTATACACTTAGTGGTGAATTTAACCAAACATACATCGTATTGCATACATAATCACACATACAATCAATGACTAATGCCATCTACTTATTATCTTAATTCTTCCTATTAGGATTTTCTATTATTTCTACTTCCTCTTAAAGTAGTAGTTTGACACTATTTGTTAATTTGCTTATATTGCATTATCTCAACCATTAACCTAGGTTTTTGAATATATTCTTATCTTTGATTACTAATGATTCACATTAGTGTATCTCTATAACATTAACTTTTCCAACACTTAAGTTACTTGACTTAACCAATTTATCAGCTCATTCTCATCTATTACTTGGTCAGTCTAACCAAATAAGCCCTTTTCACCTCGTATGCAAAAGTTACCATATGCTTTACTTTAATTAGGTATTTCTTTTAAGCTTTGTTTAAGAAGGTCTTACATTTTATTCTCTTTTTATAATTTATTTCCTTCTGTATACTTTTATCTTCCACCATAATACCCTCAGTCCTATACTTTCCTCAAGATTACTACTAAGATTATGTGAGTTTATTCAACCTCTTTTTACAACTTATCTCTTATTCTTATTGGTTTTGCTCATAGGTTATCTCAATTGTGATAATTAAAGTCCTAGTTCTTTCATTAATATTATTAAATCCATTCAAGTTCCTTAAAAATTCCAATTATACCCTTAAGGTTTACGAAGAACTCCCAACCATTGGATAATGGGAATAACATTGTGTAGTGGCCCCCATTTTGGTCCTCGATAGCTGCACCTACCTAGTTTGAGAACCAAACAAATACCAAGTTGTAAAGTGGCCCACATTTTGGACCTCGGTGTCTGCACAAACCCTTTGCTGGATAGCAGGGATCAGTTCCTAAGAACCTCCCAATATTGAAAAGGTAGATAGCACGAATTAGTTTGTGGATCTCTCAATATCTACAAAAAAGGATAGCAGGGATTAGCCTCGTAGGACCTCCTAATATCCTAATACATGTACCATCACAAGCAAGACATATGGTGGATAGCAAAGATTAACCCTGTGGGACCTCTTAATATCCATGAGTGGGTAACAGAGATCAGTTCGAGGACCTCTAAATACCCCGAGCATGCAGGCTCAAGTTGATACTCAACGGCTACACCCACCATACATAGATTAAAATCTATTCAAACCTAACCTTTAGCAGCCGTTAATCGCTAGTTCACTGATCAACCTATCTAGTGTATACTCAACTAGTAACCCACATTCCCTATTATTTACTTTCATAGCCATTATGTTCATTATCTAAAATATACATAATAAAATGTATTATCATAGTTGGTCAACTTACTTCATTTATCAGTTAAGTTCTATCTAATATGCCTCTTGTTTTATTAGGTTACCATATCCTCAATTCAAGTTTCATTACTTTTCTTAATATCATTTGGTTATCTTTTATCTCAACTTATATCTTGTTCTAGGTTATTTCTCCTACCAAAGTATACTCGTTTTACCTCACTTTCATTTATCTCAAATTATTTTACCCTATGATCTTATGTCACCACTCCCTTACATTATATTACAATAGCTTAGTCCCAAGTTTAATAATTTACCCTTGTCATTATTATAATTGTAATGATGTCATATTTGTTGTACTATTAGTATTTTGCTCAATATATATTCCTATGCAATTCTTTATCATAAGTATACCATGCATATATACTTGGTACTATATTAATTATACTTTCCATTGTATACCTAGATTCCACAAAGTTACCATTTGTTGGTTCTTTAAACTTTAGCCCATTCATTATTTGTATTAACAGTTTCTTAAGTTGTCATATAATTTATTCCTTTAGCACTTTCCAGCTCTAGTTCTAAATTAGACTAGCTGATCATTTTTCTTCTCCACCAAATATTTGTTTAAATGATGTTCAAGTTAGTGAGATACAGTTATTAGTTCAATTCATCCAGTTATATTTTTACATAGTTATGGGTCATCGTTATTTTTTCGACACAGTTACAGGCCTTTTTACATAAATGTTACTTTTCATTTGGTAACTTCTTCTCACTAACCTCCTCGTCAAATTCATTTTTCCTTCACCTCAAGTCATTATGCCTTAAAGTATTCTATGCCACCCAATAATAAATTTGTCTTAACATGCCTATCCATCTTTTCCAATCTTAAAATCTTAAGTAACATATCTTAGTTGAACTCTTATACTTTCACCTAACATTTTTCACTATACTTATTATATGCCATGTTCTTACATGTCAACCTTACATATGTCATCTCTAAATTATACCTTGTCACTTTTTACACATAACCATGCAATTTCCTCCATATTCCATATCACTCCCATATTGTACATCATGTTGCCATCCTAAAATCCCATACACTCATACCATACATCCATACTCCTACCATGACATTCAGTTAGTCATACATGCATCACATGCTGTCACATGCTTTTGATGTCTAATTCATATCCATATCACCTTATATCCTCTAATTATACATCTTAGCATGTATATCACATTCACCTCGACATACACACCTGTACAACCAATACTTCCGTACATATACCCATAGCTTCCATCCTACATTTCTCTAACACATAAAGTATGTTTCAATCAAATTCACTTATAGTAGGCTCCTAGTCATGTCGAAGCCATTCTAGAACCATCAATTCCATCTTCCTCCACCATTCTCCATTATATCTCAAACTGCCATATTAGAGTTCCACCTTTAAAAATTCCTACAAAATTACACATAGCTCTAAATTGAAATCTCCCTTTATAGATGATATCTACACCTCAAATACTCCCTAAGAAAAATGGAAATCCTTGGAAGAAATCACTTACTCACCAAAAGTGCACTATTAAGTGCTCATATCTCTATTTATGAGCATCCTTTTCCACTTTTATCAGTTGGAGTATCTTTTGAGAGTTGTAGAGGTCAAGATCCATATAAATTTTATGGGATTTTGAGGTGAGAGGAGAGAGAAAGAAGCAAAAATGCAAGGGAGGATTCATGGTGAATGGTGGTAGCTATTATGGAGTTTGGAAGGAAGATGGCTTCCTTTTTATTCTATACACATGCACACATGTACACTTAGGTGCACTCATGTACACTTAGGTGCACTAGCAAAGTGTATGGCCATAATCGCACCACTTGCCTATCGAACGGCTTAAATTAGTTATATTTGTTTTAAACTTGGGAAATTCCATATAATTTCTCTAAACCTCTAAAAATCATGATTCTAGTTCCAAAAATCCTCGATTATATCCATTAAGGGTCCCATAAAATTTCAGGTCAAAACTCCTTCAAGAGCTAGGGTTATTATTTACTTGCATAATTCAAAAATTACAAAAAAAATATCAAACGACTTGAGAATATTAAAATTCCTTCCCCAATAGACTCATTGGAATTTTAGAGCTTTAAGATATGATATTTTTGGGTCTATTCGGGCACTTCCTGGAGCTATCCCGACACAACCCCAACTAAGGTCTCTGTTCATTCGTTCTCAGTCCGAAATAATTTATTGGTTTTACTAAAATGTTTAATTCACCTTTTTTCATCACTTTCTAGTCAATCAAAGTTTGGTTGAGCAATACCCCTTTTGGCTACCAGGTGTCCCTTTGATGTCTTGATTGTCCCTGTATTGAGCTCGGGAGTATTTTTCACAAAACGATGATTTTTCAAGCGTTACATATTCATAGGCCCAAAGCTAAACATATCTAGGCCACTTCTAAGGCCAAATAGTAGTAATAATTGCCATCATACATAATCATAACCATCAGCCCCTCAAAGGCATACGAATAAACATGGTTTCTATTTACAATCTATAGCCCTTATGGGTAAAGTTTCAAGCCACTTTGTATACATTATTGCTAATCTAGCTTTAAGGCCATTTTCAATTTAGGTTTCATGTCACTTTATGACTAGGTTTTATGCCAAATTAAAGTATGCTCTAACTACATTCATGCCAACCACAATTAAGCTATTCATGCTTTTGTATAAATAACATGGTACGCATATTATCCTCTTTATCATGCCATTTTCCTAAAACTATCTCTCGAGTATAACTAAACAATAGACCTAATCATAAATTGTCATAGTGTTCATTACATAAATATCCATTAATCCATAACACAAGTACACTTACACATATACCTTCACACTTTCATGCATAGAAAAGGCCTATCACATGATTCAGCCACCATTAACTTTCCATGCCTCCATGTATTACTCAAACTTATTCCATGCCATGCCAATTATTCATTCATCATAGGTTTAAGGTACATGCATTTCTAGCCTTAAACATTACATAAGACCACACTAAGCAAGCCACACATATTAACAATCATAAGTTAAGCTCTCGGCCACTCACTCATTTCATGCCAACATGTATTACTTTATTACTTTACAAGTAATTTCCATTACAAACCAACACCAAAAATCATCATAACATACATTAAACATCAATATACCCATAAAACACCATACATATGCCTTTACCACTTTGCAAACCTCTTAGCTAAAATAAAGTTTGGCATTAATATGACTACTTTTCATTAATAAACCATACAATACCCACTCCTCTATGCCATGCACAATAATCCTTCAAGAAAACACCTATCTAAGCTGCTTTATGAACTTAAACCATTCTTAAACTGATCTACTAGAATTTGAAGGCATAAAGTGAATGAAGGAATTCACTTAACTTTTCCCACTTGAAGATGAGATTTCCACCATGCTAAAGCTACCTAGCTTTTTTTCTAGCCCCATGGTGACTTTCTCCTTTGTTCTTTAAGCACTTCCATGCCCCAATTCACCTCAAACATAATTTATATACATCCCTATAGATGTTAGACACCCTAAAGAGACATTTCTAGCCATGAAAGTTCAAGAAAAACTAAAGGAAAGATAAAGAACTCACCTCCCCTATTGGACTACTTATGTCTAGAAAACTTTGGTCAATTTTAATTCAAAATTGAAACCTCTTTTAACTATGATTCTTTTTCTAAAAGGTCACTAAATCCTAACTAGAATTTAGGAACCCAAAAATTGCTTGTTTGGCTAAAGGAATAAGATGAAAGTCTCTTTCCTATCAGTTATGGCATCACTTGCTGGGAAGAAAAAGAGGGAGAAAATTTGGCTTTTATTTGGTGGAAAAATCCACTTGGCCACTCACCTTTCCACATGGCAAGGCCCTAGGCTAGCTAGCAAGTGCATGGGTGGGGTCCATAGCCACCTGATCTATCCCGAAATGGCTCGAATTTAAAAAAAAATTCAAAATTTCACCAAAATTCACTTGAACCTCCAAAAATTACACTGTTCATTTTAAATTCATATTTTAATCCCCTCTACTTGCTTGTAAATTATTGTGGCCAAATTCTATCAATAGCATAGTTTTCAAATTGCCTCAATTTGCATGCCAACATAAAAAATTATGAGAATTTGCAAATGACCTTTGATTTCAAAAATTCTTTCACTAGTGGACTTACTGTAATTTTTAAGCTTTGGGGTCTAATATTTTTGAGTCCATCCGGGCACATCTTGGGTCAATCCCAGCTCAAAAAATTTTTATTGCACTGAGGGGTAGCTTATAGTTTGAAATGAACTGTTGGTTCTGCTAATATTTAAATTTTGCTCCTTTCGTCAGATTAAATCCCATCAAAGTTTCATGACTGGTGTCACTACCTCGATTTATGTGCAAGTGACCCAGTACCCCAGGCACACTTCTCAGACCTAGTGGCACTATTCACGGAGCCTCGAAGCATGGCCGTTACAAAACTAGTCTAAATAATGTTTAAAAATATAGTTCATTAGGTTCATAAAGGTTGTTGGGGCATTAGTGAGCCCCAATGGCATGAGCAGGAACTCATAATACCCATATCGAGTCCTAAAGGAAGTTTTAGGAATGTCAGATTCTTTAATCCTCAATTAATGATACCCTAACCTAAGATCTATTTTAGAGAAGATACTGGCACCTCATAACTGGTCAAAGCGATCATCTATTCTAGGCAATGGGTATCTATTCCTTACTATTACTTTATTCAGTTGCCTATAATCAATGGATAGTCGAAGTGACCTGTCTTTTGTTTTCACAAATAAAATGGGTGCTTTCCATTGCAAAACACTAGGCCAAATGAAGCCTTTATCTAATAATTCCTGCAACTACACTTTTAACTCCTCAATCTCAAAATCCATCTCTTAATATGGTGGTAATCTTGGTAGTTCATCTAGGAACACGTTCAAGAATTCTGATACCACTGGTATCTGATCAAGGCTAGGTGTTGTTTTACTACTATCCACCATATTAGCTAAGTATGCTTTACATCTCTTTCAAATTAGTCGCCTAGCTGTAATGGGTAAAATGATGTTTGATAGAGAATTTTTTTTACCCATAACTTTACCTCCTATCCATTTATTGTCCGCAGACTCAGCCTTTTTCTCTCACAATCAATTACTGCTTTATGTTCTAATAGGTAGGCCATACCCAATATGATGTCAAGCTAATGAAAAGGAAGTTCAATAAGGCTTGTTAAAAATGTTTGATCTTGAATTATTAGAGGATAGTGTTTATAAACTTTATTCACTATCACACTTTGCCCAATCAAGTTGCTCACTTAATTGTCTAAGTCTATAGGCTCTAGCTCTAGTCTTTTATCTCATGCTTGTGTGGTACAAATATAGGAATGTGTGGAACCAAGATCTATTAAAGCTAGCATAAGTACATCAAACAAATAAAAAACACTAACAATGACGTCTGGTGCTTTAATTTCCTCTTGCACACAGATAGCATACTACTGTGCTAGAGCTCTAGCCTCATATCTCATCCTCTAGCTATTACTCAACTGCTCCAATCTCATTTTTCTCAGTCATCTACTGGGTGTTGCTGTAACTAATGCTTATGCCTATGTAGCCTCTAGTTATCTTTGAGGATAATCCCACTAGAAAGTGGTCTCGAGCGTCATATACAAAGCACTCTCCTCTCCTATTTTGGCAACACTATCTCTAATGTCTCCTATTGCAATTCTCACATATCGAGGGCATATTTCTAGTTGTGGATATTGGGGCATTTGAGGCTCACTATGATGGTCGAGGCCTAGGAGGAATAGCTTGAATTGACCTCTAAAGTAGGGCCTGCCTTTAGGACTGCTATCCGACCTGCCTCTGAGATGGTTGTCGAGGCTAAAAATCCCTCTGTCTCTTACTTATTTCGAAAGCTAAACTTGTCTAACCAACTACAAATGGCCTCTTTTTCTTTTGAAATAACTCCCTCTTTTCCTGCATTATACCCTCTATGTCATAGGCTCTAACCACCAATGACAAAAAATCTCTAATCTTTGTGATGGCAATCTGCATCTGCTTAACATTGAGGCACTTTTCAAACCTCTTGTAGCATTCTTCCTTAGTAGGCAAGAACTCTTTAGCATATCTACTCAAGCGGGTGAAGTCCTTCTCATATTCAAACACTAATCTCTACCCCTGTATCAAGTCTAGGAATTCCTATCTCCTTTAATCCTTATAGGACTCTAGGATGTATCTCTTGTGAAACTCCTTTAGAAAGTACTCCCAAGTGATCTTTATCACTGCATTTCTTCTCTTTGTATTGTCCCACCAGTGGAAGGAATCTTCTTAGAGGAGAGAGGTGGTACATTTCAAGCTTTCTTCTTTTGTGCACTGCAATTGTTCTAAAATTCTCATTGTTCACTCTAACCAATTTTTTGCCCTCACAGCATCATACTTTCGTACACCTAAGAAGTCTACTACTCCTATCTTTTTCACCCTTTCTAAGTAGGTTTTTTGCAATCCTGTTGAGGTGGTATGGCAGTTAAAGGTTGTGGAGTAGCAGTGTGTCTCAATAGCTTAGCTATCTATTGTAATAAGGCTAGTGAAGATTAAGTCTAGGGCTATAGCTACGGTGGTGGCTGGTGAGTGGCATCACTCAGCACTAGTGTAGCTATACTCATTTTTGTACTATTGATGGTGGTGGGAGCATGACTAGCCACCTTTTCAACCCATTCTAGTGGGGTTCATTCACACATCATGTATAACTATATAGAAACTAACTTATCAGCTTTATGTAGTGTAGCTTTAACCCAAATACAGAATCCTAAACCTTAGCACTCATGTATAGTACACCTAGGAACACCTAAACCTTCTTTGATACCACTAAATGTAACACCCCCTACCTATTCCTAAAGGAAACAGACAAGGAATGCTACTTCCCTTAGGTCATCCATCTTGAAATTTCCCTAGCTCTGATTCATTTAACTCTTATCAACTTATTTCTTCAAAGGCCATGTTATCCTTGGTTTTCCTAAATTATTAGATAATCTCCTAATATTAACTATCTTGGACTGATAAAATCCTAATATAAGTTTGTTGTCTAATTTATAGAAATTTGGACAACATAATGGCTACTTGAGTGAAAAATTAAAATTTTTCCTATCTAAAAAGACTTATGTAATCATCACAACTTAAGTCTCAACTCCTAGTCCCTTCTAGTCCTCCAAATCAACTATAAAACATAGTCGCATACAATAGTCATAAGGTCTCGGACCCATAGTTCTCATATAGTCATATAGACATGCATTTCTATCACATGATCAAATATACATAAGCCATGCAGTTCAGTTTATAGAAATCCATACATATACCCATAATTTACAATAGCTGTCTAAGTCCAAGTCCATTAATATACTTGAGTGCTTACTACTATTAACCATTAAGATACAAAATATATACCTTAAAAGCTTAATAACTAATGCACTACACTGCACTTGATGAAGCTATATAGCTAACCCTATCTCTAACCTGTGCATCAAAACATTAACATGCTGGTATGCACTCAGTGGTTGAATTGATATAATAAATGCATGTTGTGAGCATATTCCCACACATAATGGCATATGGATAGTTAAATAGACACTAAGTTTATTTAAATGCAGTGTTATTATTATTCTACTATTTATGTGTTATAATTTATAATGCCTTAACATGCAAGTAACTCGCTCATATTTTATCTAGTCAACTTAATCCTTTAAATCCATATCTTTATTAAATTGCAATAATTACTAATCATGTAGTATTATATTTATTTTGATACATTATCATTTAAGCCCATGACAAACATACTACATTTTAAGACACCAGATAGCGAGGTCTTTGTTATGCAATGGCCTATATTTTGGGCCTCAGTAACTACACCTAC